>VXBA01005019.1:3083701-3228725 GCA_013399895.1 Serilophus lunatus
TTTACAACAATGCAAACCCACTAATAAGTAGAAGAATAAAATACAGCATACCAAATGAGATTACCTTGAAAAGTTCGTTCCCAATTTATATGTAAACAGCACTTTAATTCTGCATTTGAACAAAAGCATCTGAAAAAGTCATTCATTTTGAGATGCTCTCCTCCCAGTCTCTGTAAAAACAGGCAGTACTATATATTTTAATTTTGCAGCAAAACAGCTTCATTAGGCGTGAAAGGTTAATTGCAGGTTTAAGTGCAGTTCGGGGAACAGTGCACGGGTCTGTAGTGAATAGCACAGTCTGCTACAGAAAGCCTGAGTGCTATAAACTGTTTGCCCTGCTGAAATGTTTTACTACCTCATTTACTAACTGTCTTCTTTTACTGCTTGTATTTGTAGTTCTTCTAAACCTTTAATAGCTACAGTTTTATTTCACTGTAATCAGATTTAAATGGAAATACCCATGCTGGGATGTTTAAACATTTTTTTTTTTCTGATTGTATACAGCTACATTTGAACTCGTATAAGGCTGCACTATCTCTCAAAGTAGAAAAAACCCCTTACATTGAAAAAGTTAGTCTTATATGCAGGTGTGCATATTTAAAACCTTTTTTCCTCCTCTATTGTTCGTTTTAATAAGAAATGCATTGAGTTCTTATTCTACCCTTTGTTAATAGTAAGGGAACAAAGAATGACCCCAGATTCATGGTTAGGCAGCTAACTGGAAATGCTTTTTTCAATTTGAATATGTATTATTCAGACATAACAGTTGGGTAGATGTCTTCATTTGATTAAATTTCCACACATGCAATTGTTATGCAGAATCAGAACATTCAGAAACCTGAACACAATAAAATAACTACAAGTCAGGTAGATCAATTAGGTTTGTTTGACATTTTAACCAAAATTATAGGCACTGCTTAAGATGACTTTAAGCAACAAAAATAAAATGCCAGCTGCCATACAGGGAGACTTAAACAGAAAAGTCTGGGTAAACACTACACTGTTAAAGTCATAGTTTCACCCTTCAGTGCCCAGAAATCTTGACGTTATTTCCATTTGATGATCCTTTAAAGGACATGTTGCTGCTCCTCATAGTGGACAACCTTTATATCATAAAGGATCCATTATTCGAAATCTTTCTGTTGTAGAAGATGCAATGCCCATGGATATCTGTAGAAATGGATCTGAGCTGTCTGAAGATACGCCGAGTGATGACAATTACATACTGTGGTGCCTCATGACGGTGGTCACAGCACACAGTGAAACCAATAAAGACAATTTCTTGCTCATCAATAAAACTACCAATTATTAAGAAGGGAATTTTAATGCGTTCTGTCATTTATCAATATTTTAAGTCTATAAAAATACTATAAATACACAATGTATATTATGTGTGCTTAACTGACATTTATATACAAACTCACCAGTTAATAACGAAATTTTGTATTAACTATTTCTTAATTTGATGAAGCAGATCACATTCACTATAACCTTTATGGATGCATACTAAGACTGCATACATGTATTCTTCACAGAAAATAAATATGTTAGTTATAATGTCTATAACAGTGGAGGAACATATCATTCTAGAAGACTGTTACTAAGCAAGTGTTTCTGAGTACCCACTGGTACCATTTGGTAATATTTTCAAGATTTTCTGGTTCTTCCTATAGTTTTCCTGTGTTCTCAATAACACTGTCTCCAAGCAGATCAACTCAAGCTTAATTTTCACGATTAAAAAGGCCAGCGTGTTGTTTGTGTTAAATACTCCTCTGCTATTGATTGTGTCATGTTGGAAGACATCCAAAAGGTACATGAAAAAGCAGAACAAAATTTGGTATTCAAAAGCATGATCCACAAATCTCCTCCTAAGCAAGTACAAACCTGATACTCAAGTGCCTATTCTCTAGGAGAAAAATTAAGAGTCATCTGAAGTTCAAGACTGTACATGGCCAGAGGAACACAGCAGATCTAAGTTCATTTTAAAGTCAGAAAATAGTCAAATCCTTCATGTGTATCTGAGTTTCCTGATCTGGCAGGTGTGCCTAGACAGTATCCAGAGATCGCAGACTTAGTCACAGAGAAAAATAATCATAAGCAACTGCCAAGAAGAATAAGTATCTTCATAACCTGTCATATTGAATGTTTTTGTATTTGAATTAGATTATTTTTAAAAGGACAAGCTGACAGCACCTCAAAATCACAGTCTTTTTATGGGCTTCTTTTCCTGTTTGGTACATGAATGTGTATTTTAAGTTGACAGCACTCTTACTATAAGAAAGATATATTAAACAAACTAACCTAACTAGGAAATTACTTTAGGGAAGTAACACCATCATTTTTTTTTAGTGATAATTTTTGCTAGATGGGAAGACAGCCAAGGGGCCAGAAGGTATGTTTTCCTTTTCTTAAGCATATAACTTAATTAAATAAGCAAAATACAAGACCATAACAATAATAAATTAAATAACGATAGTGTGTAATTAAATGGCCACACACTAGTAGAGAGAAGATGTCATGCTCCTTTTTATTATACCTTTGCTATTTAGTAATAAGAGCTATCTATAAGGGACTAAGAAATTCTTGTTCCCAGAATAGACTTATAAATTACCTGCTGTCATTTTATGGAAAATGCAGACTATACAATAAAGTGCCTTTTAAGAATTGTTCAGCCTTTCCCAAACTCTCTCATTTTGAAAAGGAAATGGCCCTATATATTTGTGTGTGATGTCTGTTTTCCAATGGGCCACTAGTGATGTGTTGGGTTTTTGTTTTTTTTTCAGTATGTGGTCAGGCAGTTCTCCTTCTCATTCAGTAAGAGATATCTGTAGTTTAGCCAGTAATCCAGGTCTGTACAATATCCGGTTCCTTTAAAATATCCAACCTGCCAGTGGCTAAGAGACAGCATGGGCTGTTTGGCTTCTCTGGAAATAAACAGGGTTGACAATGCACTTTGGGATATCTCAAGCAACATCCTGATGAAATGGACCTATGAGCAGCTGGAGAAACTATGGTAGTGGGACAGGGGCAATTTAATATTGATTAACTGAAATTTTTTTCTCTCACTCTAATTTTTCAACTCGAGCTCTCTCAAAACACATAAATCATAGAATCATAAAATTTTTTAGATTGGAAAAGACCCTTATGATCATTAAATCCAACCTAATATTGCCAAGTCTACCAGGAAACCATGTTCCTAAATGCCACATATACACGTCTTTTAAATACAACCAGCAATGGTGATTTCAGCACTTCCCTGTGTGGCCTCTTCCAATGTCTGACAACCCTTTTTCCCACTCCACTCTAAATCTCCTCTGGTGCAGCTTGAGGCCTCAATTGTTTGTTACTTAGGAGAAGAGACTGATCCCCATCTCACTACAGCCTTTCCAAGCAGTTGTAGAGTGATAAGGTCCCCCCTGAGCTTTCTTTTCTCCAGTCTAAATACTTCATCTGCTCTTTCACTGATTAATTTTAAATGGAGCTAATATGAGGTTATTGCATTTAGGTGGACTGTATTGTTAGACCTGTACACCAGTCCAACCTGTACACCTTGCTCAGGGAAGGCAGTGCAGATAGAAAGTAGAAACCACTTTAAGAAGAGGGAGAGGAAGAGTGAGGCAATGGCTGACCTGAGCTGGGAGAGGACCCTTCATCTGAAACTCTATGTTGATGATAGGCAGGGAACAGCAATTCATGGCTGGTCTTGATGATGAATGATTATATTTGAGGCAAGAGAAAAAGGTATTGCATGGAGCTACTAAAAAATTATGTCTTGATAAAAAACAAGATAGAGAAAGATCTGAAATAAACCTATTAAAACAGTACTATTTCAATGTGGCAGTAATGCAGAAGTAAGCTGCAGAAATGCTGGGCAAGGGCTTTTGTTTTGAGATGCAGAGGGAAGATGGTGTTTTAGAGAAGCTGCAGCAACAAAATTGAGCAAGTCTAGGCACTTTGGTGGTGAGGAACACAAGGAACAACAGTCAAAGAATACTTGTGCAAGACTGGAGGTACAGCAAGGGTAACAGTGTCACTAACACAGACTCAAGGGATAACACTGGAATACAAACTAATAGGAAGAAATGTAAAATGCTGTGGGAATAAAAAATAACCTCATAAAACTGGTTTTTAACCTAACCTGTTGGTGAAAGGTAGCCCAAGTCCAGGGTATACAGTATCCAAAATTCCACTAAAGTCAAATAATTTCTACATGAAAGAAATCAATGCATTTTCTACAAATGAAGGGAGAAATTGAACTGCAGATACTTTCTCAAGATCTTTGACAACTTACTTTGCCCAAAACTTTAGATTGGAAGAGTAAAGAATATCTTAAGCTATGATGTTTTAACAACATTACTAGGTATATTATCTATTTCTTAGACCATAATACTATGGAGCTTCCTGGTAAAGGTTGTCACAGATTAGGCCAGGGATAATATGACAGAGTGCAAATATTAAAATAAAAGAAATTAAAAGAAGAATTGTGGTTGACAGCTGAGTCTGAAGATAAAACTTTCTTCTCAAAAACTCTTATTGACTCACTTTAGATAGTACAGTTGTCTTGGGATATGGTTACATTTAGATTAATTTCTTAATAGGTCCTAAAGCTGCAATAATTGTCAGTACTAAATTTCAATTTATAAAGCAGTCATCATATTAATCAAGAAATAAGCTTTCTCACATAACACCAAAGCCAAGAGAATTGAAGTATCTTATGTTTTTATCTAAGGCATTTTACCTTGTTACAGACAAATGATTATTGTTAGACCCTTATTTTATTCCATTATTGTAACTTTTGGACCTTGGATTGCAAATGGTAATTACAGAAATCTGAGAATACCTCTAAATCTGCCATTATCTTTCTCAACACAGCTTATTTTCTACAAAATCATGGAAGACTTTGGTGTGCAAAGGGTTTTTTTTCCCCCATTTACATTAAAAGCTAGGCAACAAGTAATTATTGTAATAATAATTGCATCTGATGAGATTTTCTCTACTCTACATTTTCCGAGTAGTTGTGAAGGCTGAAACAGGTGTTTCAGCAATAAAATATGTTTACATTTTTAGGAGGGGGAAAAGCAAGTTTAGAGGATGCATAATACTTTCAGAAATCTATCAATCAAGTACATGAATGGCAAATCACCTGTAATTCACAATTATTTTAAGTTATTAGCAAAATAAGAAATTTGTTTTAACCGAATGATATTAAAAACACCAAAAAAGGAATATTCTACTTAGAATATGTGCAAACCTTATTGCAGATTAATTCCTTGCTGCTCACACAGCAGAGTACACATCATGTGCTAAAATGCAAGTAATTACACATTTTTATATAATGGACAGTAATATTTGAAACATTTGGATTCCATTTTCAGTTTGATTACATCTCCTTTCCATTGAATCACTTATCCATATGTTATGAAGAACATCTCTATTCTTGTGATGTTGTGCAGCCGTTTAATTTGTTTTCAAGAAAATCACTATAAACTAATTTGCTACTCTGCAAGAATTTGGTGAGATGCATTAATCATGCCAGAATCTAATTTGGTCTTGTAAACCTATTTCAGTAGAAGAGGAAATAAGTCTTCTTGGAGTACTGAAGAAGCACTATTTTAACTTACTTTTAGCAATACCTGATTTAATACAAACAAAAGTATAATTGGTTTTGTTTAGAAGTCGGTATCACAGTTGTGACCCAGTCGGGGTTAGTTTATGAACCTCTCTATAGTAATTAGACACATTTGGATTTCAGAAGTCTACTCCAGCCAGGCACACTTGAGGTTACCTGTACAGCATTATTTTGCTCTTTGTCTCTCTCTTCAGGGACCTATTTTTATTTGGAGCATGGATACAAATCAGGGAAAAATGAAGACATGAAAGCTGTAAAAAATCGTGAGCCTGAGTTTGAGCATTTTTAAAGCTTTTTACCTAAATTCATTCATGCAATTGGATGCTTTAAGCACTGTGATGAAAGCTAAAGCCTGACTATATATCACGAGTAGGATGAACACCTGTGGGACAGAGATTTATCATCCGTATAAACAGAGTGTGATTGACCATTATTGCAATGCTCAACTATATTTCATGTAGTTAAGTAATCAGAATATGTGCCCTATGTGTGTGCAGATCTGTGTATGAGTATCTGGGAAACAGAGAGCAGGTTGGAACTCAACTGAGCAGTCGGGAGAAAAGTTGGGAGAAAAGGCAGGAGCTTTCACTGGGGTTTGCTTCCCTCCAGAGGGGCCTTACTTGCAAAGGGTGATTTAAAGCAGATCTTTTTCTGTCTGTAGAGGAAATCTGGGGTGATAAACCTCACCAGGTGAAATTCAGTTTTTATGAATATCTCTCTAATGTTCCACCTGGGTGCTAACATATACTGTCAGATTTGCTACTTTACTACTCTCCTCCTCAAGATAAAACACACCACCTTAACGACAAAAGGTTTTAAGGGCCAAAAAGAGGCCAATTCTGCCCATGTTGGAGATAAAACAATGCTACTTACATTATAATTTACTTTTAAGGAAGAAGATTAGAACAATAATCCCCAGAGATCCTTTTTCTCTCTCTTGAACCTTTATTTTGCAGGTGGCAGGTTTTTTCCCCCCTCCACTTTCAAAGATTTTATTTAGACCAGAATGTCACGAATATTTATGCAAAGAAATAGTTGTAATTGACCAGAAATTCAATAGGATTGCAGCTTAATCAGTACTAGGCATGATATCTACAGTGCTTTTCCACATTGAATTCTTATTTAACAGTATTGCTTTTGAAGGCTGACAAAGTACTAGACTTGTTTTCCTTTTCCACCATAGTGGTGCAATATACTGTCATTCTAACCACTGTTGTGCTAGTAATTTGGTCCTGGCCAAATAAAAATGCCAGTATTCAATATTCTGCTGATTTCCAAATTCAGAACATCCCCAGCTACATAGCCAGAAGTAACACTGACAAAACAAATGATCTTGGGAGTGTAACACAGAATTAAGTCAAGAGGATAGAAAGTGTGCTGAGAATTTTGAACTGCATTTTGAAATACCACTGAAGTGACAACTTCAGAGTCCTCTGGATCTCTAACATAAGGGTATTTGTAGTTTCAGTACTATTAATGCCTGAGAACAATGAGAAAGACATAAATACCATGCTGTCAGTATTAGGGTGGCCCCATCAGCAGAGCCAGGATCAGCTTATGCAGAACATTGATTTTTATCAATTTCAGCAGGAAATCTTGAGAAAAGGCTGAAAAGTGGACACCATAAAAAACATTTTAAACTTGAAAGACTTTATGCAAATGGCCATACCAGAATTATGGTCAGCACTGAAGGAGAGAGTTCTGGGTGCGATTCCAGTACATACAGGCAAGCTACACATCTACTCATTGATTCTTTATTGAATCTTCTATTTTACACTGAAAACACTTTGTTATGATATAACAGGCAAAATGACACACTTAGACCTGTCAAATTGTATGGAAATAGGATTCCATTTTAAGCCCTGCATATTCCTAATTGATTACATACACTTACTTGGTCCTGAACAGTCAATATAGATAAATATCAGTAAAATTATAGTAGAAGAGCATCATTTCTGCCTGTGTGACACATGCAGGTAGAGTAAATGCCTGAAACTGTGAGATAGTAATACAATGACTGTGTACCAGTGTAAATATATTATATGCCCTAGGCATGTGTCCTAGTTTGGAGAGGAAGAATTAGAAAATTGACAATAGATAGTCACAGCTTGCTACCTAGCTCTGTGTGTACTCAGAGTCCAAGTAGCACTCATTGTCTCATTCACCCATTAAATCAAACACAAAAACTAAAAAACCCACCCTATTTTGGTAAAAAAGATTGCCAAGCTATAACTTTTGTGATTTAAAATATTTCTCAATGCCCCTGGGAAAACCTGAGAATGATTTTCCTACCACACTAAATTCAGGTTCAACATTTCTCCTTCTAGAAACAACATTCACCAGAGATACAGGAACTATGAAATATTCCTCTCAGGGTTTAATTTGGCAGAAATCTCAGCCTGATTTGCACACCTCCTTTTAATACAACAAAATAAGACCTCTAACTCACGGTTGTTGAACAGTACTCATGTGAAAAATAAAGGTAGAAACTGAGTGAAAGATACAGTCCAGAAAATCTCCCAAAGTCTATTTCCCAACAATTTAATCTCTGTGAAGATGCATTCAATGAAAATACACCTTCAGATACCGAATAGTTACTGCAGCAGCTCATCCTCATCACTAGTCATGCGAGTAAGAAATGGCAGAAATGAAACCAGCGAGAAGATGTGGTAAAAGATATATATTGCTTGGAGTTTTCCAATGTCAGGATGGCTCTTTGAGACAATGGGCAAAATTCGGAGCAATTCTTTGCCTTGTTCTTCCTGATATTTTCATTAAATGTTATGTGCTGTATAAAGCATAACACTGTATTTCCAGGATCTGATTAGGAGCTAGTTTTCATTTATGCATTTTCAAAAAGCTTTTACTATTTGATGAAGGAGAAATGAACCTTCAGCAGAACATTAGAACTCTCTCACTGCAATTTTGCTAAATCTTCCATCTGTTTTTTAAAAGCAGAAATTGTGTTGAGTCTTCTATTTTCTCCTTAACTGCTGACCTTTTCCCCCTCTATTTTTTCCCATATTCTTTTTGATCACACATGAAAAACTTAGCTTCAGTTCACTTATTTCCTGATTTTCTATATTTCAATTATGCTTTAATTGCTATATATACAGTGATAATGATATAAGAGTGCAATGAATGAAATCTGTTTTGTACTATCCCAGCTTCTGGGAACTGCTACAATTTGAGTTGCTTTCTTCCATAGCCCCTGAAGTGCCTTCTATAATACAACTAACCTAACTTATAAAGATATAATATAAAACTTTAAAGCAATACCATTAGACATTATACACTTGAGACTCTAAAGCTGCCATAAGCAAACATTGATTTTCATAAAGAATAGAAAAGAAGGTGATAATGAAAAGCATGGTTCCAGCTTAGGATTAGTTCGTTAAAAGCTTGCTGCAAGCTTGGGTGCAAAGAATGCAGGTAATCCATGGCAAACTGCACCTTGTTTCTGAAAGGTGGGACACCATGTTTTATGACATTTATTTTAAAAGATGAGGGAACAAAAAAAAATAAAAATCAGCAGTGGCAATGGGACTTTGCAATGTGTGAAGTTCAGAAATATAAGGTATTATCCCCAAAAGGGGAAGAGTCAGAGTGAAGAGGTATTGATAGCAACCTCTGTAAGCTCTGTGTCCAGATGTGTGACTGTCTGAGTTGATTTTTGTTCGTTCTGTCTTGTCTGGACAAGCATTCAATAGAATGGCAGAGAAACATATACAGGATTCCTGGCTTTTTCCTTCACTACTTTCCAGTGCCTTACTTCCAAATAGCCCTTCATTTTCCATTCTTACTTTCACTGCTTCTTCTTCCATTAAGCTTCAGTTACCACACTATTAAACTACCTTTACAAAATACTAATACATAGACTTCCAATAATCAGCAATTCACTTCGTGAATCTGATGGTAGTTACTAAGATTACTCTAATTCCCTTCTAATTTCATTCATCTCTTTGGGTTGTACTAGTATGAGAAGGTGGTGGTACAGTAGGTTTTAAAAGCTAGAAACATCCTAATCCTTATTTGTCCTACTCTTGACTTCTCATTTTAGTGGGCGATTCTTTTCCAAGGAAAATACATACATGCAGTATTCACAAAGAGAGATAAAAATAATTTCACATTTAAACTATGATCTAACTATTTCTTTAAGAGCAATGAAGTAGATTGTGAGCAATCTAAATACAGTAAAACCTTATTTCATTATTTGAGTCCCACATGTGCTTTAAGAATAATATTTACATTCAAGACTTTAAAAGCTCTGTGCTAACTGGTGCACACTTTTCGTGCAACTTTTCATCTTTGATGTGTTTAACGGCACCTTCACTACTCATGCTGCAAAAGGGACAAAGATGTGTTTTTTCTCACTGGGATGGCCTCAAGGATACAGCTATCCCTTGTGCCATTGTAAGCTGCACGTGAAGCTGCTTAATGTCCACAGAGGCTGAGACAGTGTGGTTTAAGTCTTCTCCAGATCCACTGGGATAGATTTCAAGGGGAGGGAAGCAGGGCCAGGAGGCTCTTGCAAGAACAAACAGTCTCTAGGGTGAGGTATGTCATTGCTGTGCTCTGCTGAAGCTGTGTATACTTAGTAATTTACAAGTGGGTGCTTCACATAGGATGATGTCTTGATGTAGTCTTCACGTTTTCATCTGGCTTCAGTCACAAAAGACCGATTTTTTATGTGGGCAGATAGTGATAGGACAAGTGGAAATGGTTTTAAACTAAACGAGGAGAGGTTTAGGTCCAGACAACAAAAATTTTTTAGTGGAAAAAAATACTTAACCATATATAAGCCAGTTAAGAGATCAAAATTGATGGTCTGATTTACACAAGTTGAATTTTCACACTTTTTTCCCCCTCCCAAAACACTAGTTCTTTCAAGTCCTATTTTAGAGCTTTCATTTACAAAATCAATGTTTACTGACCTTTTCATAGTGGTTTAAATATGAAGACAAGAGATGTGTCCAGGGAAGAAAAATTATATTAAAATACTGAGCTTGTTATCTTCAAAGTGCTACACCCAAATTAACTAATGCATGCTAATAATAGTGAATAGCTAGTTTGCCTAGGTCTACTGCAATGACTCTGTTTCCTAATGCAATCATTGAATGAGAGAGGGGTTGGCATTACACCATAGCCAGGACAGCTCACCTTAAAATATAATGTGCTTAACATCTGTGTATTCCCCACTGAACATGTCTATTTAGAGTACTGATATTATCTGCAAACAACACATTTTGAAATCAAGATGTTTGTTACTGAAATATTGCAATACTATGCAAAACCAGAATGGATTGGTTTTGGCCAGGTGGGATGAGGGTGAAGCTACAGAGCTTTCACCTGGGAATGACTCCTGTGTTCTGCATAAACTTTGTGGGCGCTGACCACCCACAACATCTTCTCAGGAGGAAATAGCACAGAAAGCACTTAAGAAAGTTGGAAGGAAGTTCTATCCCTTCTGCTAGGCTGTCCATAACCTCTTTCCTCCTTTGTGGAAAAATGTAACAGACCAAACAGACTTGTTGGCTTCCCAGAGGACCATGTCTCCATGGACACTTGATTGGTGTGTCCAGTTCCAGCGTCTGTAGGCTAGATTAGGTACATGTTTGTATGCCTCCCAATGTAATGAGGTCCCAGACACACTGAGGACTCCAAAAGCCTTGGGAATTTAAATAATGACTAAAAAACCACAGTCATAAATAGAAAGCAAACTGGTAGCATCTCAGGTACTCATGCAGCTTTAGAATAACCACAAGAAAGCTGGCACAATGTAATTGGCATGCTGCATACTGAACCAGATTGGAAAAAGCAATCTGGATAAAACCCAGTATGATTATAATGAATGAGCCTTTATTCCACATATGAAAGTGCTTCTGATACTGACAAAAGGAGGTACAATATTTATCATTCTGGGATCGCAGGGGACAAAACACCAGTATTAAATCATGAGATGTTTTATTTGTAAATTGGCATTGTTTTCTGTCCCTCGTGTTACCAGAATGATAAATGTGTTCCTTTGTGTAGGAAAGAAAAGATACTGGCTGTTCATTAAACATATATTTATGCCACAGATTCTTGAGATGTTTGGTTAAATACTCAAATTCTTATTAATATCAATGTTTATATTAAAGGTGCTAATAGGCATTTCGAGGGGGGTGGTGGTGGTGGTTTGTTTTTCTTTTTCCTCCTCCATAGTTTTATTTGAGAGTCTCCTTCATAATATTTTATTTCTAGGGCAGATGAAACAAGATTCAGTTACTCTTGTTCATAGGATAACTGGTGGGAATATTGCAGAAACACAATATGATCAAAGTGGATGGAAAAGCAATCCCCAAATGACTAAGAGCAAAACTGTGCCAGCCCCAGAATTACAGAAAGAGCTGATATGTATGAGACATATTAAACAGTTGTATTTGAATTTTTAATATAGAAAATAAATGCCACAGCATTTTCATGAAGAATCTATTAGTCTTGAATGCAGCTCATCTGCTACTCCTTGCTGTTGATTATATCTTTTACTTTTTATCCATGTTCAGCTCCTGCTGAACACTCAAGCAATTGAAATGTCTGATAGAAAAATAGAAATATATATAAATATATAACTAGTAATCTGATTTCCAAAATATATATGAGCATGACCCCAAGAAAGGATTATTTTAAAATGGTATAAGTCCTGTGCATGCTCTGGGTGCTGGGCACAGCCAATTTTATTTCACAGATTCCAACTGCTAGGCTAGATGCACTTAAGAATAATATTTAAAATTACACAGAAGTGTATTCTATGTATGTGACAGCATGCATGGGTAGAAAGGCTCTTCAGAATAGCATGACGGGTTTTCATTTCTTTTTGAGTGCAATTGCTATTATTGTTACTCAGCCATGTGCCTGTAACCTCCATCAGCTCCCATCAAGGATATAGCTTCCACTGTGTCCTGTGTAATATTTGAGCACTGCACCAAAAAGCTCTTCACTGGCTTAAATGTTCATGTTAATAGAAACATACTCTCAGACCTCCTTAACCCACAGACTTTTAAATTCAAGCTGAACATGAAAATTTAGCTAGACTTGTCTTTTATGCAATAACCTACCAAGTAATAAAAGTTCTGCAAATCACTACCAGCTCTCAGCTACACTGTGTTGTTCAGAGGCTTCAGATGATATTTCTGACATCCTGTTACACAGCTACTACCAAGTAGCCCTTTGTGAATAGCTGTATTAATGATGCATAAGAAAGAACACAATCTATATCACTCCTGTGAATCTACATTGGCCTTGCAGCTCTAACATAAATAAAAATAAATACTATTTTACATTAAAAAGTGTCAATATAAATGCTTCATAGATCTATGGGAAATAAGATTGCATTAATCAACCTTAGTGGGTTTTTTGGATTGTTTGAGGGGGTTTTGTGGTGGTTTTTATTTTTTTTGCGAGAGAACTGGGCTAAATTATTTGAAAACTAGTATATGAACAAGCTGCAAAATTGAATTACTTGAATTAGCACAAAATTTCCAGGACACTTTTAGGATATGTGCAAACAAAGTTTTGTGTAGAAAATCACATGTACAGATGTTACAATGAAAAGTTGAGAAGTTTTCTTATTTTGATAGATTTCAGGCTGGATGTGTCAAAAGATAAGCCCTGATGCTGGCAAGCAGTCTCCCTTGAAAATTTAGATTCCATATACAGAGACGTTCAGGTAAACCAATTTCTACTCTCACCTCTGCTTCCAAATGCTGGTCTCAAAGGACTTCATTTCAGCCAAGACCTGTCAAACCTCCCAAATGCTTCTCATTACTGAATTCTTTCTGTATGTTCTGTCGGCTGTGTTAAAATAATAAATTCAAAACCAACTGATTTTTGAAAAAGAGAGAACCATTTGAACTCATCCCCTGATTTTTTATTTCAGCATGTAAATTTTTTTCCCCCATAGTTAAAATTGTAGTTGTAAGTCTTTGCTTTCTATGCCCATTATGGGGTTTAAAGTAGTAACAGATTCAAAGAAGTTGTGATAAAAAAATAATTCTCAGTAGACTGACTCTAAGACATCCGAGGTGTACCCCAGTCAGTGCATCATTAATATTAATAGTAATTCACTCACAAACATCCAGCACACACTAGGTGCCCTGGTGATCTTAAGTGGTGTTATGAAATAATAAAATAATTTTTTACATTCTGATGCACGCGGTGGGAAATTCAGGACATCTCTAAAATTCCTTTGAGAGGTGATTTTGTACACTTTTTGTCAGCATCAATGGTGGATAATGCACAAAAGCCATAAGTGATGGATTAGGATGACAACAATAGTTATTTCTCCTAAAAAGAGTCTTTTCAAATTGTGTGTGTAGGAAAGGAGCTCAGTTTGGATGAAGCAGTTGCAAGAACACCTTAATGGGGGACAAGAAAGCAATTAACAATGAAAAGTCACTGATGCAAAAGATAGTCCTAGAGATTAAAATCTTATTGAAACAAATGCTTCTCCATTTGATCATAATGAATTGAGTTGAAAGATCTGCAAAACCAGTTCACTGAACACATGAGAAGAAAATAATAATTTGTTACCCAATTATAGTACAAAGCTTTCTGTCCAACATAGTGCTCTACAGCATTAGTTAAATAGAAATAAACTGAATAACACAACAGGAGAATTAGGCATAGTATTATTTGAAACTGCAATGTGATAATTATGAAAATATATACAGATATATTCGTTTTTATGGGACTTTAAAAAACAGGAAGAATATGCTTTATCCTAAATGAAGAAACAACATATTCAAGGGAACAGAGATGAAATGGGCATCGCAGGGTGGATGGAGCTAATAGTGGAGGGAAGAAAGGGGCAGTGGTGGAGCTAAGATGAGCATGGGGAAACAGGGGAATAATTTGAAATGAGATTAATTACAGAGACAGAAGTGTGAATGACACAGAGAGAACATTAAGAAGCAAAGATTGAGAGAAGTGCATTACATGTGTGGGAGCACATTGCTCAAATTAGAGAAATCCATCAGATCAAGGTAGACTGGGTTTTTGTAATGGGAACAAAGATCCCAAATCCATCCCATCTTAGCTAAGACATCCAAAGCCTGTCAAATTTGAAAAATCAGCATGATGCTGAATCAAAACTCCAGGTGGGCAGAACTGCCCTTTGAATGAAGTGTTAAGAAAGAAACGTAAGTGTGATCACTTATTAGATATGTTATTAGTAACACATATAAAATAACTTGCACAGACTATGTGAAATCTTTGGAATGGATGGGACTACTATAAGAGAAATTAAAACAGGGAAAAATAAATGTAAATATCTACAAAACCAGCTCTCACAGGAACTGATATTAAACAGGGTTTTTGCAATGCTCTCTACAGGTCCCAGGTTCTTCAATCTTGCCATTTCTGGGAAAATGTGGCAATGACAGAAATAGGCACAACAGGACAATCAGCAGTGGTGAGAATGGCATCCATAGCAAAAAAATATCTTTTTTTTTTTTTTTTTTAATTAGTTGCATTGCCACTGGAACAAAATATGAAGTTACACATCTGGGACAATAATGTGGGATTTACAAAAACCAGAGCAATGGCTTCAGAAAGACTCTCCAATTCATAAGTCAGGGAAGAGGAAGGGATCTGATTACATTTTGGAAGTTCTAAGGAAGGAAAGATCGTGTGTCACAAAGGCTCTTTCATACTTTCAGCAAGACAGATTTAACAAACAAGTCTAAAGCATAAAGGAAGCTAAAGGAGGTGAACTTAAGGGAACCTTGCCAAACAAATCATCAGATGAGGTAAGTCAACAATTCACATTTAAACTCTGCAGAAACTAAGGAATCAAGCAGATAACCTGGACAGTCAACAGACTTGGAGGCACTGGAAGGGACATACATAGGTGGGAGCAATTACAAAAAGCTAAAGCACCTTGTTAAAAACCACTTTATATATATGAGCATATATATATAAACACACACATATAGTTACTTTTATTGAACATACTTCACTAACAAAGTCTTGACAATTTATTCTGTCAACATCAGAAACTAAAGAACCCAGAAAAGATATTTCAGTAATTTTGGGATAAAATGAATTAGCTGAAAATATGGATTTCTTCACTGTCTAGTAACTAAAATAATTTCTGCAAATAAAAACAAACCCATGAAATAAGCTTCTAGACAAGAAAAACAAAATTGAATAATCAAACTGTCATTACATTTGGGGTTTGTCAGTCTGTAAACAACCAACACAAATGCCATCAGAAATTAACCTATAATATATTTTCAGATCACCATCTAATTGCATTTCAGTCACAAAAACTTTGAAGAAACTCAGCTGCACATTTCCACTGCAACTGTTTTCTAACACTTCTACTGATGTACTGAAAGCCTGATGAACTTCATGCCTTAATAGGGACAAATCCAACGTTTGAAACTTAAGTATGAACGAAAGATAGGGCAAAAGGAAGCAAAAAAATGCATTGCTTAGATAAAGGTCTTCCTAGATTTGGAATTATGGACAAAACTTCATGTGCATCAAAAGCTGTAAAAAACCTTGCAATTCTTGTTTAAAAGGAAAAAAAAGTATGCCTGTATCCCTCCAGAGATACTTTGCCTTATTGAATGTTCAGCTCTTATAAAAAGCCCTGTTCTCTATGCCAGGAGTGTACAAACACTGTACAGGAACCAGACAGTGAACATATAGTCGGACACTGTGGTTCTTACTGAGATAATGAAATTATGTTTTAGACATTTTCTGCATGACTAATCTCCCTTGATTACATTTTGAAGCTCTTTACTGAATGGTTAATTATGGATGCACAAGGCCTTCTCTTTGTGGTTCTGCTGTCTGTGGTAGAGAGGGATGTCTGGACTTCGGTGTGCAGCTTCCACTGTCTATACTCAACACTAGGTCCTTCCTAGCCTTCCTTGGAGGCATGCAATAGACACAGTGAACCTCCATGCCTGGCTCAGCACCCTGTGGAGCAATCACCAGGTGAGCTCCATTTCCTGCCCTTGAAAAGAGAGTTGTGAGGAGAACTGGTGCTGTCACAGAATAACAGCTTCCTCCCTACCTGCCAGATCAAACATGGAAGAGAATTGGGTTTTCAGTGCTGAAGGAAAGGACAGGTCTGCCTGGATTTCCTGTTGAATTTTGTTCCTCTTGATTTACAAAGTATTAAACTCTTCCTGCAGGTGTATACACACATATTTGCCCTCATGTCAATGTATCCACCACATACTTAAACTTCCACACAGGCATCTTGAGTAGAACCTTACAGACATCCATCCTGTCAGTGGGGAATGGTCCATCCCTTAATGGAAACATCTAGTAACACTCTCAGGAGATGCATGTGATATTTTCCTTCCCTACAGTGGTGTTCCACAGAAGTATTTGTGCAAATAAAAGATCTGCCCACAGGTTTCAGGACACTTAAACATCAGAACTGCAGAATGACCTTCAAACAGGAGGCATTGCTTCAAACCATCAGCCTTGATGTAACAGTGCACACAAAACATTCTCTTTGCAAATCTCTTTCCCAACCCAAGGCTGATACCTGTAGCATCTAGACCAGAGATGCAGGACAAGGATGTGAAGTTCGTTATAAAACCTGACTGTCAGGAAATCAATATTACAAACATACCCATAACAAGGGATCCATTACTGCTAAAATACATAAAACAGTACTGTGATATTCAGCAAACACTTGCAAAGTATGTATCAGGAGGGGGAAATTCTTTTTTCAACTCTCTGGGAATATACAGTGACACAATATCCCTGAAACTGGAAAATATTGTAAACAAACCCATATGCTCATAACCTTAAACAGAGTTATCCACCACAGTATATTCTCCTGTGCTTTGGTCCCATTATGGTAAAGTTTACTTTAGTCTTTTAATCTGATCATGCATGCCCCTAACTGTTTAAACTATAATTATAAATGTAAAGTTGTTTTGCCTTCTACAAAAAAATGTGCTTTGAGGACACCAAAACAGAAATTAAATGTATGCAAAATAATAGAACTATTTCAATGGTACTAATTGCAAAACAATTTAAAAAAGCATCTTTTGATGAAATAATTGTTTTAATTATACAGTATACTTAGGTTTAACAACTATGAACACTTCAGCTTTTAGCATTACAATAATTTCATGTATACTGTATTGCCACACTTTATTTCAGAGCGTAAATAAAATAGAAATACAAATCACTGCAAAAGAACATCCAAAAAACCAGAAGGAAAAGCGGTGATCTCTCTACAAGTAACAAATCTCAATCATAGTATATTGTTAATGGATATAGCCAAATGCAAACAAGCAATTCATTAACTGCCTGGAAGAAACCTTTGTATTGGGGCTGTAGTAGGAGAGACCAAACCTGATGTCTCTTAGAAATGGTTTGTGCCCATGAAGGGCTCTGAGCTCAGCTCAGTGATATCCCTCTCATTGTAGGACTGCACCAAGGCAGGTGTTCTGGCAGGGCATTTTCCAATTGGAAGGCTTTGCAAAGGACAAGGTTCCTATGACTGCCTGACTTAAACTCACAGATTTGTAGATGGTTCACTTCAAAACCAAAATGAGATGCTTCTTGACTGCACACTGTGGCAGAACATAAATTCACCATGGAACATTATCCACCATTTAGAGAAAAAATAAATGCAATAATTCTTATCCACATGGCACCAAATTTCCACTGTGTTGGTCTTAAAGCTTTCTTTGAGAGTAAAACACCTAGAAAAGGTGGTAAAAATCAAGTACTACTGTAGGGAAAATTTATTTAAAAAATTACAATTAAAGGTAATTAAACTCTATCCTCCAGCCCAAACCCTCAGTTTGCTATTGTTTTTATTGTCAAGTGTATACAGACATAGTAAATGTCTTGTGACATTTGGTAGGAAGGGGAGGGGAGATATTTGGACAGAATGGATGTGGAAAGGAGACGCTAGTGACGCATTGCACATGTAGACAAGCTCTGGCAGAATTGAAAACATTTTTACAGCTATAAAACACTCAAATCTCTTCTCAGTTTAAAAATATGCCTGTAAACAAGTACTTTATATCATTCTGTGAAACAATGACAGTAACAACTGCTTGTACTCTGACTGCCTGCAAAAGCCACACACAATAGCAGCGAGGGGGTTCCTGCTTCAGTAAAAATAACATTATTACTCTTACAAAATTTCAGAATTCTTGGTCCTTCTCAAGACAAAGAAAAAAAATCATTCCATGTGCTAGCTCCAAATCAGTGTAAACAGAGCAAAACCAGAAGAACTGTTTGGCAGGAGTTTAAGTATTCTCTTATCTCTACACTGCAGTTTCACTTGTACTGCTCCTCAGTTCATGCACAAGCCTTTTGTGCTGATCTCGCTCTCACCTTGTAATCCACAATCAAACTGGTTGAAGGATGCCAGAAACTAATATATCTGTTTAAACATTTCCATCTGGTAATTGCATGTCAATTTTTTTCTAGCTTAAAAATTAATCTTTTTTTTTTTTGTGATAAATGTTATTTTATAGAGCAAATGGTGATTAATTCATATTTTCAACTCATTGAATTTCCACACTGCCCTTCAAATTTTTTCCATCATGAGGAAAAAAGTATCTTCTACAACCTATGTTATTATGGAAGATAATGTTGAGCCTTCAGAAGAGCTGTGTGCCATATATTCAGCTGGTAATTATGGATGCTCTCTACTACAGGCGATAGGTTAATAAAAAATTTGATTAGCTGGGGTTCAGGTTATCTTTTTGCCTAGCTAGAGAACTACTTAAGTCCTAACTGATACTACTTGTAGTGAGTGTGTAGGTGATGATGAGGTATTAGTACTATATGTATACACATACATGGACATATTTCTGCAATTTTCAAGACCAAACTCTGGTTAAAAAATGTATCATTTCTGCAATTTACCTGTTTTCTTTAAGAGTTATCATCTGAGGGAATCTGTGCATCTCTACTTTTTGACTTTCTTTCCATTGTTTGTCAAATATTCCCTTTCTGGAATATATTATGTAACTCCATACATGCAACAAAACCATGCAACAAAAGTGTTTGAAAATAAAAGATGTCATAAGGCTGATACAATCTCTTTGCATAGACAGAGACGTCTGATCATTATGGGGCATGTTTTCATCAGTAACAAAAGTTTATTGGCTGTATCTTTAAAACTTACAGTGTCTTTCAGGATCTATCAAATGTATCACAACATAAGCTATCAAAACAAATAAAATACAAACTGCATAGTTCTTATGGACTTAATTTCCAAGCACATAAACTTTTATCTTACTTCTGAAAAAAATTTCAAATCACTTGGAGCAGCACTTTAAATAAAAAAATATGATTTATGGAAAAGGCTTCTTTTACAGGCTCTGAGAACTATTTAAAAGTCCTTCAAATGGCAAGGCTACCACAACTTTTAACAGAGAAAGTTATAAAGCAGGTTATGGATGAAGGCAGGTAATTCAGAATCATGGTCCCTGCACTCAGTCAAATGTATCTGCATCTGGTAAATAGCTCTAAGAATTGAATATGTTACAGCTGACAAAAGACTCTTACAAGTTCTCAATTTGCATTCAACAGATCCAATCTGTGTTGCACAATAGAAGCTGCCACACTTCAGTGTCAGCACCAACTGAGTGCACAGGAGGTGCTTTGAGTATTCAGAGAAGTGAGGACCTCACAGCTGAAGGAAAGAGTTTGATATGAGAACAGTCCAGTCATGCAAAAGCATGCTGTTCTTTCAAGTAAAGTCTCTTCTTAAGGTAAGAATCATAGTGTGCAAGACTATAATTATTTACATAGCGCTCAATAAATGACATTGCTGCTACATCACATCAAATGTTAGAGCTTCTCAAGGTGATTTATTGTTAAAATGAGTAGTCACTGCTAAGCCTGACCAGCCTTTGAGTTGTGAAACTCCCAGGTTAACTCATGTAACTATTCTGTCCTGGCTCTATACAGCAGGCTGTCATTCTTTCTAAGCTTGCTGGTCAAAAGATATGTCTGCTAACTGCATCACCATGCTACATTTGATAGGCTGAAATAAAAGGCGGTACAGCTCAGTTTCAAAGGTTGTTTTTAATCTCATTCAACTCCAGCTGCCTCGAGTGAGGGGACTAGACTAAGCTAATCAACTAAGCTCCCTCTGCAGACATCAGAGATGAGACACCTCAAGAGTGAGATTTAAAAGATAATTTTATTTTGAGCTCATGTAATAGAATAGGACAAGATGTCCTGTCCAAGTGCTTCATTCTTTCTGTTGACTATCAAGTAAACTGAGATTAATTTAGATTAGAAACCTAACTTGTGGATGAATGTGATGCAGCTCCTGGTTATTTTGATATAGAATTGCTTAAGAACAGCTGTGGGAGCAGCCTTATACAGACAGCATTAAAGATAATTCTTGCTTCTGGCAATTCACAAATTAAGCCAAACTAAAATCCCATTTCAGCTATAAAACTATTTTAAAAGATGCTGTTTGGGTTCATATTATACATCTTAATGGGAGAAGGGTGCCATATGGAAGGACTCCATTTTGTTAAGAGATACTCCGTGCTCTTATCTTCTTTATGTACAGCACAGAAATTGAAAGCAAAAATGAAGCTTACATATTTTTGCAAGCAATTTTCATTTTAAATACAGAAAACTTTATTAATAAAGCAAAGGGATACAGAAACACTAAAATAAAAGATCTGAGAGTAAAGGCTCTTTTAACTCAGCTAAACCCATCTCACTGTATGCGGTTATCTTGCATTTATTACTTTGCATATATGGATCATGGCACTTTAAAATGTCATGTATTATTTTCCAAGGATCATTTTCAAAGAGAAATTGTAATTTGCCAAATACAACTGCCACATAAAATAAGAGCTAATGTAACCTTATGATGAAATTGCTGTCAAGTTGTTTACCAACTGTCCAGAGCAATCAAACATGGTCTTGTGATTATCTTTCTGTTCTGTTTGAGAAAAAAAAAAATTGACTTCCAAATCCAGACTTTTGTTTCAGTAGTCTTTGAATTCCGAGAATGCAGAAGTATTTTCGTAGCCTCCATGCCCAAACAAAATAATTCTTGCATTCAACAGTGAGTCTCATAAACTCACTATGGCCAAGAAGTGTCTGCTGATACTATGGGGGAGAAATCCTTCAGTGAGGATGAGAAGGAGCATTCTTCACATTTTTCTTTACTTACAAAGTAGATCAAAGGCATGCAGCTTTAGCTCACTCATACAGAATGCTGCTGCAAAAAATCATGTACTTATCTAAAAATTTTGGTGATATCACCAATATCTGTTTTCTACTTTGTTTCCCACTTTCTATGCCCTACAACACAAGATGTTTGGCTTTATTTCCAAAGCCCTTCCTCATCAAACTGCCTCATCCTTAGAAGGAGTTCCCTACAGCCATTTGCAAAGCTGTCTTAATTATCTCATTTCAGATCCCGTATTTGATACGTTGCTTATAGAAAACTCATAGCTGGCCTGCTGCTCTCCTTTGAACACTGACTTTTTGGCTGCCCAGTACCATCACATTGTTTCCTTATGCTCCCCCGTCTGTCTAGACCCATCTGTTGTCTCTAGTTTCCTACTTAGATTATAAGCTCCATGGCAGCGGAACTGCCTCTTTGTTCAGAGTTCATTTAGTGCCTACAACAATGCAGGCTTGACCCATGATTAGAGCTTCCCAGCACTAGAAAAAAAAAAACAAACAAAAAAAACAAACCACAAAAAGCAAATATTCTCACAAATAACCCAGCTGGAGTGCCAGAAACAGACACTGCCTCACAGACATAACAACATGGAGGAATCAAATTCCACCAAAACTAAATTACTTGGCAATACTGGTCCATTTGGTCATCACTGGAAAATAGCCTTCATGTTTCTCTTTCTTTTCAATCCAGCTCACATTTGTGGCTTTCAGCTAAATAACATCTCTGAATAAAACTTGTCAAATTATTGCATTGTGCACTTTAGCTACCAGGACTCTGCTTCCTGTGTCTTGGCTCTTCTAAAGAAAGCAGGCTCAGAACCTCCCTTTCTCTATTTTACCAGAAAAAGTTGGAGTTTGAAACCAGAAGGCTTGAAGCCAACTCGGATGGAGGTTGAGGAGATGTTCATTCTTGATGACTGAAGCTATCGTAGCCTTCTGGTGTGTTGCCATTTCTTGATCCATACCCTCTTCAAGAAGAGATAGAGGAAAGTCTCAGTCTTGCCAAGAGTTCTGCTCTCTCTGCTGCTTCTCTTACCAGCTCGTGCATTAATTTCTGTCCACCCCCAGACAGCTTGGATTCCCAGCTTAGCTCCTCACACTCTCTTGCCTAGATCCCCACAACAGTGCAAGAATACTCAGGGTCACCCAGTCAAAATTCTACTATGTAAGAGGGGACATAAAGATTAAGAAACCCGTGTGAGCAGATCACAGAGGAAAACAAAACACCATACATGTGTCTGGATGCAGAAAATGATGAATCCTAAAACATCTCTAAAACTCCATGGATGCAGAATCTGAGTCCACTGGGACTGACCAGCACAACTGGAGAAGGTCACAATGTTTACAGCTGCCCTCACAGCCCCCTGCAGATTCTGGCAAGGGACTTTCCATGGTTATATCCTCATTCCCATTTCAAGGGTGTCTGTATACAGATGAGCAGAATTTGGGACAGGATTTCTCTTGTGGTTCTTAAAGTGCTGATTAGTTTAATTAACTTTTTCATGAAAGTAAAATCGGGCATAAATTTTAGCTGTATTCCTATGAGAAGACTAACTTAGATTTCTTCAAGCACCTCTTTTTCATATTGTCAGTATTTTTGCTGATTGAATTACATAGAAGAGGTGGCAACATGATGACTGCTAATTAGAACTGAACTCTCAACTTATCTGTCCACCTTTTTATAGGTTTCATATTAGCAGATCGATACAAATAGATAATGTGTGTACAGCTGTGTTTACCTCTCTAACTGAAATCACTCTAGTTCACACAAGTCTCCTTTAAAGCCCCTTTAAAGTCTTTTCTGAAGAATTGCTACGAAAAAAACACGAATATAAGGAAATCTGGAATTTCAGCTCTAAAGGGTGGTTTTACTACAGATAGAGTTTTTTGACTCCAGTGACCAGGAATGTCCTTGAGCTGAGAATTTTTGATGATATCATTAACAAGCAGTGGCATTGCTTGTATGCAGGCATCAGCTATAAATTATGCTTTACGTTCAGTCAGTATATATTTCTCAGGGATTCAGAACCTCATTTAGGAGGTTCTGGAGATACTCAGCACCAATGGACTTCAACAGGAGCCAGGGATTTTCAGCAATTTGTATTGCTGTGGTCACAAAGCATAACTGCACAGTGCATGCTGAAATAATCACGAGGTAAGTCCCTGGTAATTTCTCTTTCCTAGCCAAAGTGCATATTACACATTAATTACAGTTAAGCCACTTAAGCATAATTGTCAAGTATTCTACAGAAAGAAGTAATTTCTATGCAGATTGTATCTGGATGAAAACTCCATGAATCTACTGTGTTATTCTGTGTTGCATATATGGACAATGCAAACCAAGCTATTAAAAAACCAAATAACCTTGAAAGAATATTTAATAGTTATTGCTGCCAGACACCTACCTTCTAACAATGCCAGAATAGCTTAAAGTATAGAAAAGAGTAGATTATGAAGGACATAAGAATATATTTCTTTATCTGACAAGCAGAATGCCTAAAGAAGCTAAATCCAGCACTCTGGCTTCCCATCAGTTTCTTCTGAATTTTGCAATAAAATGGTAATGATATGTCCAGGTGGTAAAAATTCTGTTTTAACAGCTGCATCAACTGTTCAAAACTCAAAAGCAGCATCTTAACAGATTAACAGCTCTCCATAATATTATCTTTGTAGCATGCAATTTGTTCCCAATGATAATTAGGTATTTAGAGATACACATAATTAGAGAGAAATGACTGGATGATTTTTCATTTGCTAAGAAATCTACTGTCAGAAATGGAGATCCACTACAGGGACTAATGTGATTCCAGTGCTAGAATTAGTGTCAAGAAGATATGAAAAAATGTGGTTTAAACTATCTAGATGGTAAAATAATGTACCCATATGGACTTTCACGCTGTTAATATATGTGAGATACATTTTTCTCCAAATGGAACAATTCTATTCCTATTATGCATTTCATAAGTGTGGGTACAAAGGGGAATATACAAGATTTGGGAAAAGAGGAGGTAGAATACTTTTTTTCCATCAAATAGATCTTTCTCAGTCTAATTTGGGATAACAGATAAAAGATCCAAGGGACCATTAGTTCTTGAAGGCATTTGTTTCTCCTTATTTTCACATACCTACTGCAGAGCTCTATTTCTGTTTGCCTTTGCTGCTGCATTGCCTGTCACTAAAACACATCTTTAACTGTATATCATTTTTGCTCTGGATTTTATTTACCATGTCACTCACCAGCTAGATTCATATAAGTATACCTCAAGCTACTGGAAAAGAGCATTCTCCACATTCACTACTAATATCATTCCATAGATTGAGTGGAGTGCTTTATGAGAGATGCTGCTATCATCCAAAGACAAATCATGTCTATGACATATTCAGTCGGCTTTCACCCGGGGCTTAAACTCATACATCTACAGCACTAAAATGTTTAAGATGGCCCTACAGCATTCTTCTTTTGAGAAACTGATAGTTCTTTTTTTGAGCAGCAGCAGCAGCAGAAAGCTCCTCATTTCCTCAATTACAGGTGTAGATGCACGTGTGTGTACACACATCCCCCCCACCCTCAAATGTACATCCAACAGCACCTACATTCAGAAGAATACATTAAAACATATGTCAGTGGCAAAACCAGCATTTAAACATTGCAGCTGTTTGTATGAAAATAATTTTGTCATTTCTTATGGTTCAAATTATTTAATAAATGTTGCAGGTGTTCTGCAGAAACATACACCAAATACTACACTATTGAAAGTTGTGTCACAATGCACTCACCCAGTGGGAGGGAATTTGGAATTTGGCTGCACAGCCAAATGTAGCAAACCATTACTTTCAAGAACTTAGCTTTCCAGTTTTAATTATTTCCTTTTAAAAGAACCTTTGAAGCAATTTCCCCCCCACACCCCCATATTTTGCTGTTGATGAATAGGTTTAAGAGTTTGCTAGCTTAGCTGCAATGCTCTCCCCAGTTCCTTAGCACTTAATACATATCAGCTGCATCATTCAACTCTTAAACTTTGTGTTCAGGACCAAGTATATGAATTGTCAAAAGTAATCCCATGGGTGAAATTTATCTTTTCTATGACCTCCTAGTTACAGCAAAGCACTGACTCCATGGCAGGTTTGGAGAGGTATTGTTGAGGAACCTTGACTGAGCCTGCCTCCTTTCTTCCCACTGCTCCAGCAGCTCAAATACTTTACAGTGCAGCTTCTGCTGCCACAGCTGCTCTTGTAGGAACATGGACCTGAATCTTTAAAACTGTTTGTGTTCAGCTATTATTTGGGCCTGCTGCCAATTTTTCCTATGAAATGCAGTTAAAAGAAAGAAAACTGTAATGTTTTACAGTTTATGATTTCACTAAACTGGATTGAATTCAGAGAACAAAGAAATGGCATTTATATAGTCCATGTTTTGTTTTGGTTTGGTTTTTTCCATTGACTAGATTTAAAAGTCTGCTGTAAACAACAGCAGTGTTAGAAATTGCCTGTTAAAGTAAACATATTTTTCTGAAAAAGTCTTTCATTCCACTCTGACTGGAAACTTAGGAGATAGATCTAAGTTTGCCTGAATATATGTTTCTGATCTAACTACAGAAACACTTCAAAAACAAGATTATAAACATGATGAAATGGGCACCTGTACGACAACAGTTGCATTTAAACCTGTTAATTGCTTCAAACAGCTAGCTGCTGACACAGACAACCTTAAATAGTATCAGAAAATAAACATCTGCTTAGTGTTTAAGGAATAAGAACTTAAATATAAATAAGTTAAATCATATATTTTCAATAACAGGGTTAATTCCAATGCCTAATTCAGATCAGCAAAATTCCAAGTACCAAGGTACTTCTGAACACTTGCTTTGAGCAGCTTTCTCAAGATCTGCAAATTCTGCTGTTATGTATCTCCAAATTCTTAATTTCTACACAACTCGTATTTAAAAGACCATCATCCCAAAGCGTGTTTGTCCCTTCTTCGTACTATGGAACTAATTGACCAAGTTTCACAAGTCCCTGTGTATGGTGAAAAAATCTAAGTACTGCAGCACTTATATCAATGTTCAATATTTAACGATGCTTCACAATGATACATCATTGAATGACAGTGGAGTAGGATCTGTATAGAGAGATGGCATTGACCAGTTGATAAAGTCGGAAAAACAGACTTTCTTACACAGGACCCCTTCTTCAGATTTAAGCTTTATGAAGAGAGAGTTCCAAGAACATTATGATTCAGATGACTAAAAACCATGAAATTTAGGGGTTTTTTAATCTATGTTTGCACATGCACATAGAAACAGAGTTAAAAATACACTCAAATGTCTCAACATTTCTAAAATATTTTAAGTTACTTTGAGGCATATCAAAATGCATAGGAGGAATGGCACAATGCTATGGAAATAATTTCTAAACCACCTGCTTAAGAGCACTTAACTCCATAACTTTTTTTTTAAAGAAATCCTTTGCCTTTGGGGCCATACTTTCTATGATGTTCTCAGGAAATGCATTGCAGGTACATGTAAAAAAAAAGTTAAATGTGTGGAAAGAAGAGCTATCTTACTAATAACAAATAATACTGTAAAAGTCTTGTCTTTCTGTTAAATAATATAAATAACCACTTCCACAAGGAATATGTAGTAAATTACATTTTCTTTTGTGTGCAGAGATGTTTACATGCAGCAACATCTACCTCCTCAGTGAAGTAGTCATTTTCTTGTCATTTTCAACCAATATGTCATACATAACTGGCTCAATCTCTTGAATGTTACTTTCCATAATCACACCTTGAAGTGTCCTAAAAGTCTGGAAGAAGTCAGAATATTTTGGTCTGTGATACCAACACACTACATGCAGATGATGAATAACTGAATTTGCTCATGGAGGGATGTATGTATTGCCAGGGTTCAATTATTTTCCCATTTATGCTCCTGTTCTTTGTTAAGAAATAGGAGAAGTCATTAGCTTGAAAGGTACGTGTGAACGCAAGACAGCATCAGAAGTTTCTTCTCAATTAAATATTTTTCAATATGATCATCACATTCAATTTGAAAAAAACCCCAAAAACTACCTACTGCTTTCTATTGCATTGCTACACTCATGAAACATCACAGTTTAAAAAGCTCTAAGAATTTGATCCCGTTTTGACATTTTGACTTACTAATGGGGTATTTGACTCTACAGCCTCATCCAACAATGCCTTCTCATTGAGTTAAGGAGAGATCCAGGGAGTAAAACCGTAGCACATCACTCTTCTTTGTACAGTTGGTGTATGTGAGACTGGGATGCTTTTTTTATTATTGACTAAGAGGAAATAACATCATTTCCAACTGTATCTAGAATGAAACAAACTACAAGCAGACCTGCAACTTCAATCAGATTGTTTCTTTCCATTTCAACCTTACCAGTCTGGGATGAGAAAACATTATTATAGCATACTCAGAGTTTACAAGAAAGGTCCATAACTGTAGAGACAAAATCAGCCAGCTCTTTCATTCATGACTGGTCAGGTCATAAAATGAGCACAATTCATAGCCTTGCTTCCAAAACAAAGAACATGTTAAAGTAAGATTCCAGATAATGAGCCTTTCTTTTTATATAGAGATCTACTCCTCTACATAAATCATTTGGCTTGAAATGCTGGAAATGTTTTGAACAGGAAAAATGCTTCCTTTCAAGCTCTAGCAGAAGAGCATTTCAGTTTGGTAGGAATATGATATAAGCAGCATCCGAAAGCAAAGATCAGAATGCACTTTGTGAAGCATTGCCAAGAAGGTAACACACCCTACCAGTTTTTAAGTTGTTTCATTTCATAATAGATGATTTATTGACAAATCAATATTCCCTTCTCTTCCATATACTTTGAAGAATGCTTAGAATTACTTACCAATGGGCCCTTTGTATTGCAATCCAAAAGATATACATAATACCAAAAAGCAAACAAAGCCAACCAACAGTTAAGAGCTCATAACTTCACGTTATGCTCAGTTCAATCTCACAAATACAAAGCAGGTTAAGTGCTAAGACATGGACCTCCTCTTCAGCGACAGATTATTAACATCTGATTGTTTTTTGGGGCTCTCTGAGATAAATGTGGTATTTTTTTATTTCATTCTACTAGAAAAATTATTAGAAAAACCACAATAACCCTTACCAACTTCCATATTTGCTGGCATTTTCTCCAGGAGCATTAAGTAATAAGTGGAAACAGCTTCCTTCAAAGTAAGGGAGCAGACACATTGTTGAGTCCTGCTGGGAAAACTTCCCCAGTGCTACCAGTGCTCAGCCGAATAAACAGAAGTTTCAGCTCCCAGAGCAAGGAATGCAGCATTAAAATTCAAGCATGAAATTTGATAATAAAAGGAAAATAATTTGGGGAAGCAAAGAGTCTCAAATTTTGCTTTTCAAAGTATAAAAGAAAATGCATACAGTAGCTACTGTGATTACGGAAATTTGAAGGGGAGAAGGGAACAAGTACTTCTATCAGAAATATGTAAGCAACACAATACAAGCTAAAGAAAGCAGACTAGGTACTGGGCTCAAATGGAAGAAACACCAAGAGGAACATACTGAAATTATTTGTTTTTTGAAGTGTCTAGTGACTTCTCTAAGTCTTTTTTTGTTTTGATGGCATTTGTATCACTATAGTGATGCAATTCTTCACGTGGAATAGGTTCTGGTGATGTATCCATAGATGTAAGTGTAGCCATAGTGGCATATCTTACTTCTGAAAGAGAAATCTAATGATTTATCTCAATACGTGGAGTATTTGTACACTTTGACTCTTCACACAGGTTGCACTGCAACTAGACAGCATCCATCTTTTGGTTGGAATTAATATTTTCAAACATATATGCTTTGTTAATTTATTGATTTTTGTACCACTGGTGAGTGTGTAAAGGAACAAAAATTTACTGCAACTATAACTATGTTCCATCTTTTAGTCAACTATAGGAGATATGATTGAAGAGACATCAGCTTTCACTAGAACACTTGAAACAGGCTAGAAAAAAACAAGTATACACATAAAATACCTTTTATTCATCTGGATAGACTCACATTAACATAATTCAGGACTGAGGACTAAAATTTTGTTAAATAGATTCTTTTATTGGTAGATGGGAATTTCTGTCCTTCCTAGATAGTAAATTCAGCCTGCTGCACATATTTGTATCTATAGAAATAGATGCACTTGGAACATTTGAGGATATACAAACATAGAATACATGGAATATGATGACACAGAGAGAGGCACTTGCTGAAGTGAAATATTTTATGTTGACTGTACCTCCTAGATATTTGTTGTCATTGTATCAGTTTTCAATTTGATGGCTATGTAACAGCTACATGCTTTGTGTAGCAATCAGTCAAGACACTTCAGGTTAGCATTTCCACGCTAACATTTGCTAGCATTTCCACGTTTGAACATTTTGGATAGGATCTAATGAGGGACTGGCTGTTCAGCACCCCCAGAGCTGTTGAGCTGTTGATTTGACAGGGTATTTGCTCTAGTATGAAGAATGGTGCTGCATCACCCTTGACCTTTGTGTAGCAGTGTCAGGATGTCACATTCTGTTGGCTGATGTAAACTCTGATAGTTGGGCTACACTGCCTGAGTGAGTCAGACTGTGACTGTGGTCATGTTTGTTGATTATTACAATGTTCATATTCCAGTCCTGCTGTAGGAACTTGTCTGGTTTGGGATATAAAATCCAATATATCTTGAATTTTTCATAGGGACTGTCGCAGCATGGAAGAAGTGCAAAGTGGTTTCTCATGAGTGTAGAAATATTACCTATGCTGAAGTTGGCAAAAATAAATTCTATATATAATGAAAAAACCTGAGCCTTAAGTGCTTGATATGGTTTCTGGTTGTTCATTTGACTACCTAGAATATTTTCATGTACCTACTATTGAAGAAAAAACCCAATAGTTTATGGTGCAGGAGAATGGTGCTTTCTAAAAATCTGTTTTCATATCACTACTAATCAATGGTGAAAAATCAGAAAAAGCAACACCCAAGCATAACATCAGGGAAATGGTGTTTGAATAAGGCTCTAGCTGTCCAATAACAAATAATGGAAGTTTATTACAGTGTTTCTTAGTGTTATCCTGATGGAATAAATTTTCAGATTATAAAGCTATATGAGATTCTTAGGGGACAATATTTATCCCACAGGTAAGGATTATTTGATTAATTTACAAATTCTCCTGTGAATGAATTATGCATCCTTGTAAGCAAAATGTATATCACAGATCCTAAATTGCCATGCACCACTTCTGTTGGGAACTAAACCACACTTGTTTCCTAAGATAAATTTCTCTTCATTAAAATGAATTTTCATTGCACCTTGCTACAAAGTACCACAACCCTGCAGGAAGACATAACTGATCCCTGCTGGCTGGCTGTACCAGACATGAATCATTACCTCCACCGTGTATGGAAAGAGATGGGCATGTGTGTGGGAAGAAGGAATTAAAGCTCAGGGCCAAGATCTCTGCAGGAATCCTAAAAATAGCCAAACTTAGGAAGAAGCATGGAGTAAGCTTTCTGGTTTCAGTGTCAAGTCAGTTAGTAAAATTAAGATTCAGGAAGCTGAGACTCTGAACTAACTACGGCCTTTTTTCCTGTTGGTCTATGAACCCTGAGCATTGCCCAAGTTCAGAATTATAAGGTCACATATCACATACTTCTCATTTTAGGTACGTCAGCCTTTGACCTATATCACACATCAGTAATTAACAGTGTAAGAAGAATAGATGTTGTGCATGTGTAAAGGACACACTGAAGAAGAGATTAAAAGATAAGGTGGTACACTCAAAAAAAAAAAATTGCTTCTGAATGCTTGGTATCATTTTAGTACGATTTTCTTTTAAAATACACAATTTCCCCCTTCATTCCTCAGTATTCTACCCTCCCACTCTACCTGTGTTTGCACGGGCATAATATAGGGGACTAACACAAAACAATCAGGTATAGAAAATGTGACCTTGACCACTTTGGAGGAGCTGGGATTATTTTATACAGAGACAGGTGATAGAGTGAAAACAGAAAAATATAAAAGACTGCAGGGAAAAGGAAGGAAGGAAATAATCTTTTTTCCATGCTCATTTTTGGCATGATAAAAAGTAATGTGCTTAAATCATAGCAGAGAAAATTTAGGTTAACCATTAGGAAAGATTTTCTAAGAGCACAGCAAAGTATGGAGGAAAAAAATTCCTAGGTAAGAAGCAGAAAGTCCATTTTTCTACACTTTTATGAACAGGTTAGACAAACATCTGCCAGAAATTGTTTACATGCAGCTGATACTGCCTTGAACAGGGGAGATGGGAGCAAATGATCTCTAAAAGTCCTTTCCAGCCTCATTTTTTTATGATTCTGTAATCAACTTTGAAAGGAACTTGGCATCACTCCTATTGAAAATAATGGAAGTTTGCAGAGTGTTTTATAATGGCATTCCAGATTTCCTCCAGTACAAACCAAGGTGGAACTCTGCATTTCAATGGAGGGAGTGGGACCTCGAGCTTCAGTAGCTGCAAGAAGGGTGGTAATTTATACCTAACTGCATTTGTCACACTCACTATCTTGCATTGCCAAGCTTTTTAAAAAGGAGAAGAAATTTGATGCCTCTTTCAGGCCATTCTTCAGATTCTGTTCTGAATTGAAGCTGAAAATGTTTCTTAGTTGGATGAGTAACTGATTTTAATGCATTGTTTCACATAAATTAGAGCTTTCTCTACCCTAAATGTTTTCCAAGGAAATACTCTTAAATCATAAGAAAACAGTACATTAAATGAAATATTTTATTTTCAATCTAAAACAATATTTAAAGGTACATATAACTCTTCTCCCATATCACTGACAATCCTCTGACACAGCTCAGGATGTGGCTGTCTTGTGCTGCCAGCCGTGGTTTTCCGTTTTTTAAAACAACCTTCCATTATTTTCATCCTCTACATATACAAATGCAAATATAATTTATTCAAAGGTTATTTTTTCAGTATTGGTATTTAAAAGTTAATACTTACTTAGATCACTTTGTGCTTTAAGACCAGCATTCCTTTGCTGCTTCCTCAGGAAAACATGCAGTCTCTTCTTGAATTTAATGTGTTATGCTCTAATAGTTTGTACTGTAACTTGTTATGCTTTTGGCATACTGATACATTTTCAGGTAACCAAAATATCTCCACAGAAAACTTCATTGTGTACTCTCAGCTGAAAAATGCTATCAAAGATTCTTCATCTATTTTCCCTCATGATGACTAATCAGTAGTTCTCTATTGTGGACAAAGGTTCCTGCATGAGTATATTTGACAGGAATCATTTATCTGCAGGAAGAATAATAGATCAATGTGCAGTTCCCTGGGGAAAAAAACCCAAAAAACTTCCCCAAACCAACACCAAAAGGGATCAACAAAGTATCTTATACACTGAGATACTGATCTGAAATTCCATCAGCAAACAGTGAAGGAGAGTTATTCTGGATTCAAACTTTTCTGCTGAGGCAATGCAGGAATCTGGAAATAATGTTATTCACTAAACCATGGTATGAATTATTGTTTATATTTTTTTTCTATTACACTTACGACAATGAATCTGAGAACGTCTCAAACACTTATTCCTGCAACATCCCCACAAAGTAGCATTCCCATTTTACAGACAGCATAGAGAAACAGGACCTGGTGACAGCAAGGATTAAAATCTACTCTGGGTGCAAATTGCAGTAGCTGCAAGTCCTTGAAAGAATTTTCTTCCTTTTTCATATAATTAACTCAATCAGCAACCTAAAACTCCCATGCTTGGCTCTAGTCAGTGAAACCATTTCACTGCAAGAGCAAGTTCTGCTGAACTCACTGTTGTATTGATTTGAGCCAAAGGAGTGAGAGGCAGATACAGCTGCAAACACAGAATGAGGAAGGGTTGAGGGGGCAGCAGTTCTGTACCTGGAAGCCTGAAGCAGTTCTGTACTTGGAAAAGTGCTCTGAATGATGCTACCAGGGACAAATCTGAAAGCCTTGAACTGCAGTTATGGGTATCATGCTGGCATATCACTGTCAGAGGACCAGGATGAGGAAGGCTACCCTTTGATCACTGCAATCTAAGCATAGTGACAAGGCACCAGATATTTTATATCCCACTTACAGTCAGATGCATTCAGAAGAAGCTGAGGACACTGAGTGCTTCATAGAAGATAATTCAGACTGTGTATCATTGAATTGTGAATTACAAGTAAGAAATATATATATAAAAATAGTACAAATTAAGCACAGAATGGGTGAAAAAGTCAGCTACATTGTCATTCTAAAGTTTCCCTGACTGTGTCATGTTGAGTCACTCTCAACCCTAAATATAGTTTTCCATTGTAATTTTCTTTGTAATATTTCACTTAACACCCTAGCATGTTTTGAACACTCAAGACAATTTTGCTGAAATGAAAGACTTCAGAGTGACAAGAGTGGTCTTTTTTGGCTACTGTTCAGATTCATACTTCCTTCTTAGCAATTTGGAAATTCACTTAACATTAACCATTTTCAGATATGAACATTTTAAAAAGAGTAAATTTATAAAAAGAGATTATTTTAGAAGTGCTTAACATACAACTACCAGTTCAAAATGTCCCTCTTTTGGACAGAGTATTTTGTTTGCCATTTTCCCATATTAACTAACTCTCATCTTCTCTGGTACGAAAAATACATGCAGTTTAGTGTGTGACTTAACTTGCCAAGTCCAATAACATTCACAGAAGCTCAGCTTCATCTCATTTTATATTTTCCTTGTCTTCACATTGTTTTGTACATACAACTGATTCTTGGATTTCCAGTTTGGATGTTTTTGTTTTTAAATACACTTTTAAACAGTCTGGTTTCATTTTATGAACCTGCTAAAATTGTATGCCTAAACTTATCCCCTCTCATTGTTTCTGCAAACCTTTATATTGGCTGGGTTTTGTAAGGAAGCGCAGAAAATTCATCTTCTAACCTTTTTTCTTATTTATTATTATTTTGAACGTGGGCAATTGCAGGCAGGAATAGCCTTGATATCAGAGAAACCTGTCCCTCTAGTGCAAGAAGTACGGACTGGTGCATCTTGTAGAAATTCTTGAGCAGCTCTGCAGTTAAGCGTGATTCACCAGGATGTACAAGCTCTGACAGCCTTGCAAGGCTCAAACTCATCCAAAAAACCAGCATTTGGTGGTTTCTACACTGTTCCCCACTGCATGTTCCACAAAGACTTATTCATCTGGAGGGACCATGTAGTTGGTTGGCACAGTGGCTGTACCCAGAGGGTAAAGGGACAGTGCAGAGAAATGCAGAACTCAGTCCTGGCCTTGTACAGACAGTATTGATGGGATCTATATCCCTACAGGACATGTACTATATTCCCTATACCTCTCAGTTCCAAAATTATGAAGCAGAACTATGCAAGTGTAGTGTTTTGGCTCTGGCTGGATGTGAGATATTTTCTCACTCCCCTCTGCAACTGGATAGAAGAGAGAAAATACAACAAAGGGATCATAGCTTGAGATAAGGACAGGGAGAGAGATCCCTTACTGACCACCATCATGAGCAAAATCAACTCTAAGTGGGGATATTAATTAAATTTATTACTAACAGAATCAGAGCTTAACAATGAGAAGGAAAATAAATCTTAAAGACACCTTCCCCCACACCCCCTCCTTCCAAGTTCTACCTCCTCCCTCCCAGTGATGCAGGGAAATAGGGAATGGGGGTCACGGTCAGTTGTTGTTTCTGCCGCTGCTCAGAGAGAGGATCCTTTCCCTGGTTCCCGTGCAGTCCCTCCCACAGCAGACAATCCTCCACAAACTGCTCTGGTGTGAGTCCATCCCACAAGCAGCAGTTCTTCACACACTGCTGCCCCATGGGTCACTTTTCCAAGGGGTGCAGTCCTTCAGGCACAGGCTGCTCTAGTGTGGGTTCCCCACAGGCCACAAGCCGTACCAGAAAACCTGTTCCAGTGTGGGCTCCTCTCCCCACAGGTCAGCAGGTCACTGCCAGGACCCTGCTCCAACGTGGGCCTCCCACGGGGTCACAGCCTCCTTCCAGCATCCCCCTGCTCCAGTGTGGGCTCCTCCCCGGGCTGCAGGTGGGTCTCTGCACCCCTGTGGGTCCTCCATGGCTGCAGGGGCACAGCTGCTCCACCATGGGCTTCCCCACAGCCCGCAGGGGAACCTCAGCTCTGACACCTGGAGCACCTCCTGCCCCTCCTTCTGCATTATTGTTCACACGTTCTCACTCTGCTCCTTGGATCCCATGTTCGTCTGCTTCCGGTAGCTTCTTGAAGCAGCTGTAACTCCCCTCCTACCAAAACCCGGCTACAGAACAGTACAAGCAAGACAAGTAGGAGAAGTTGAGAATTTGTCACAGTAAAGGAAGATTTGTCACAACAAGCAATATCCCTTCTCTAACAGCCACGACCTAATTAATATAAATCCAGAGTTCTCAGCTATCTGTGCGTGTTCTCAGTTAATATCTTTGCTGGGTCCAAACTAGTTCCTTAAGAAGGACATTTCTAGTGATTTTATTGTTACAGGACAGTTAATAACCAGAAAGGATGACGGCAATAACTGAGTTCACTGTTGCAAACTCACTACAAGAGGGAAAGTATCCCATTAAGATATATTTCCAGTTTGCTATCCAGTTTTACTAACAGAAAGTTTTGAACTTTAAACCTTGAATATTTTCCTCTGTACTTATGACAGTAATTGAATATATAAAGCACAGAGAGTTCTTTTCCCATCCTTCATCTTAAAAGTGTTTCAAACATACTAATAATATTAGTTTATTTGTATCCATAAGCTTTAATGCTAGCCTTCTACAATAGTTGCACAATATTGATTGAAAAGGACTAGATCAAATGATTCTAGAAATTGAGCAGCTCCAAACTTTTAAGAGCTACATTTAAGCAAGAGCTGTCCCTATCATGCTTTTAAACTGCTAACAACAAAAAGCCCTGACATCCTTCTTCCAACATTTTCCTGAACCACAAATTGCTCATGCATTAGAAATTCACTTGAAATGGCATAAAAAGCCTGTGAAGTAAATGTATTCCTGAAGCCTGGGTCTGCAAGCCAGTGTAATTTCAGAAAACACCATACAGGCTGGAAAGACAGCAGATGCAAGGACTGAATTTAACTATAGATGATAACTCAATTTATTTTCTCTGTAGTCTACTAACTCAATAAGTCTTTAGCAGTTTTGTAAATAAACAGATGGATGCCATCAAATGCCACTGAATGATAAATCTGATTGGTCTCTGTATAATTTTGGACAGCTTTATCCCAAAAATACACAGTAGAAGCATCTTACCCCAAGAGTGTGATAAAATAAACATGGGAAGGTAGATTATGAGCAATTGCATTGTCCCAGTAATGAATGAAACTTTCCATGATGCCAGGACTAAGAATCGGGACAGATCTCAATGTAACTCCTTTAGTCCTTTTAGATTGACTTCTGTTGATTAAAGGAAAAATGGTGCTTTTCACAGAATTCAAAGTTAGAGGAAGGAGAAATAGGTGATGGGACCCCTGCTGAAAGACTTAAATCATATATAACTTTAAATTTGAAAGGTTTATGATTCTAATTTAGCTGTAAGCCATCTGCTACACATAGTATGTGTTGACTGAATATAAAACCAGACCACCAGTTTCACATAGGAAGGATACTTATCATCCAGTGTGTCACTTGCATGGGGATTTGTTCACTTTACCTAATTTTACAGCTCTAACTAGACATCTGTTGAATCCTCAAACTTTACCAGCACAAATTAAAAAGATGCCCTGTTAGCTTAAGGTATACATTCACATGGGCTGAAAGCAGACAAGACAGGCCTTATTACTGCCTATTTTTCTATGTAAGAAACACTGGGTCTTTATGTTGACACCAAGAGAACAAAATGCTGCTTTATAGCATTATCTGATCATAAGTGCTTCTATTTGTGTAAAATAAATCATACCAGTGAAAGATTTTTTTCCCATGAGATTTCTATTAAAAACAAAATAAGCATTGTATAACCTCTCAGCAAAATTCTCAAGTGAGAACTTCACGTTTGTTAGTTGCCTTTACAATTTTCTTATTTCTTTTTCTTTCCTTTGTTGACATCTATATCATTCATGTCAAAAGAAGAAAAGCTCACTACGATTTCTTTCAACTGGGGAAAGCTTAGCCTTGCAAAGTGTCTAAGGATCTGCCTGAGAGACAATTAAATTTGAAAACTCAAGTTAACAGAACATTTTCTTCTTCATATTTATGTATTAATTTTGTATATCGTATCAATTTTGCTCTGACTTTCCAAACCTTAATAATCCTCTGCCTTCTTCTTCACAGAGTAGGCAAAAAGAAAAAAAGCCCCAACCATATCCAATAATACAAGTGTAGGATTTTATAACCTAGAAAAGAAAATAAGACCAAGTTCTGTTAACTACCACTTTGTTTAAAGGAAGTGGTTATGAAGATATTAGATCTGTGAGTAGAAAGAGGCAAAAATATAAAGGGACAGCAGTTCCCCACCCCTTCATATGGAGCCCAATGAGGCATCCTAAGGCTGTCCTTGCCATTTGGTAAGGCAGGGAGTACAAGGTCCAGGCTTGTACATAAATCCTGCCCACACTGTCCAAGGCACAAATCACTGTCAGAAATCTGTCCATTTCCAAACAGCAAAGCACATTCTGCAAGTTTGCTGCTGACCTGCAATACGTTCATCCAGAAAAAATTCTCAAATCTTCCCTGACTTCCAACAAATCCATTATAACCGTGTTCCATGGAAGTCAATGCACGGCTACAAAAAAGGAGGCTGTGCTCATTTCTAAATTCAAAGCCTACAAAAACAGCTAAAAAAGCATCAAGAAACAAAGAAGACTGTGCTTTACAGTCAAAGAAATCTAAGAGGCAAATAAATAAGAATTTTTGAAAGTTGATTTAGACCTTACATAAGTTGGGTAAAACAAGCACCTAAGGATTTTCACTGTATATAACTGAGATATCAAAAGAGAAAAAAGTCCTTATGTCCTTATGTAGAAGGAATGAAACAAAGATCAAGTAGTTTCTAGATATTGTCTCAGGAGTTGATTATTTGATGGTTTTCAAGGAGGGAGATAATGTTTATCAAAGATGGTACCATCGATATGGATAATGGAATGAGGATATGGAAACTGAAGAAACAGAAATTTTATGCAATGACATTAGAGTAATCACAACACTAATTCCGTAAGAATACAAAAAAACCGAAGGCTGGTAACGTGGAAATTTAATAATCTGTCATGTCAAATGCATAAAATTTGAGAACAGTAACTGTTGTTTATTTCAAACTAAATATTGCCTAGATTTAAGGAAAGAATATTTAGTTATTTACTGATCTATTAATCAGACTCAGCTATGTGATACTTTGCAAGAAAGAATAATTAAAGGCAGGTAAATGGAAAACAGGCCAAAATGCACCATTTCATCAAAGACTGTGGCAGAACTACCTGATAGTTTTCTACATTAACTAATTTTCTGGGTAAGAACATGTAGAATATTTTCTAGACTGATGATATACTGTGAGAAATTATCAAAAGATAAACTATCAATTTATGAGAGTTTAGTAGATGAGTTATGGAGAGTGGATAATGGCATGAAGGAGAGAAAACAGAGTAGTTCTAAAGAGAAAGAAGGCTGCTGAACATATAGCATGGAAACAAGAATTAATCTTTTTACTAGTCATTTTTCCTTTCATTACAGAGCTTGATATTAAAGTAGGAGGAAGCTGCTGAACTTCAATTATGACAAAGACTGCTATGTATCATCAATACAGGGGAGGTGTAGAATACAATCCAGAAAGGGATACATGACCTCGAGAACCTCAAGAACATGAGGAATAGACATGTATTCAGATTTAACAGCAAAATTCAAAGCCGTGTATTTTGGGAAGAAACAGAAACTTAAACTCTAAAATTTTACTGTTTAAGGAAGAAAATAAGGGCAGGGATGCATGACGTTGGCCACAGAAACACCAAGTTGGAAAGGGAGGAAATTATTTAAAAAAAGTAAATGTTAAAAGCAACAAAATGTTAATGCCATTGGGCAACGCCAGATGGGACTTCACATGGCACTCCGACTGCAACCTGGTCATGCAAGGTAAAAAGCAACGAACTGAAGCTGAAATTGGGACAGTGCTACAAAGGTGTTCAGAAGACTGAAGAATATGTTTAAAGCAGACCTCATTTCCTTGGCAAAATGAACGTGGAGATGAGATACAATTGCTGTGCCAAAACATTGTGGGTGATAGATGAAAATAGCAAAGCCCCCAAATATTTCAGCTGATGGTGAGCTGCCAGGTATGGTTGAAAGATGGTGTTCCTCTCCAGGTTAGATCATTTCGTTTGAAGGTTGGGGTCTAGTGTGTCTGCTCTTGGCCAGAAGCTTAGGCTCATGATCATTCATCATTGCTTCTCTATTCCCCATTACAATACAAATTGACATCCAGATGCAACCTGAAAATAGCTCAGACTACCATCACAAACAATGGAAGAGATGGACATGATTGTAATTACATTCTACAGTGTTCAGAATTTTACACCCTCTTCAGACATTCTTTCAGTTACCTTTATGCAACTAAAGCTGCAAAAAACCCCAAAAGAAAAAAAAAGTCTCTCTAATACTCTGGAGAAACAGCGACAGTTCTGAACAATGAATAACTAGTTGTCAAAGAAATGTTCACAGTAATTAACAGTTTTTATTAATATGTCTCATTTTATTGAGTCCCTCTAGGGCAGGAAATTTAGAGATAGTTTTAAAACCATCTCTACCTCTATTCTCCTGCTCTCTTTTTCTTTTCTTTTCTTTTTTTTTTTTTTTTTTCTTTTCCAGTTGATAGCTCCTCAGTGTGTAGTTTTTACGGACCAATCAATAAATTACTTTTGCCAAGATGTGAGGAAGACACGTTGCTAACATTATATTGCATGTTCTCCACATTCAAGTGTTGATGTCTGTTTCAAACAAATTCTCCAGAATTTAAGGAATCAATGTTCTATAGCTACAATAATGTAAAAACTAATTCTTTACAGAACCACCTAAAATCCTACAAAAAGACCAGACATTCCTCATTCTTCGTTATTTCCAATGCTTCCTGTGCTAAGAACCTCAGTGCTTTTTAGATGGACTTTACTCTGCAGGCTGCTTTGGGTTTGGGCTAGAGAAGGGGTGGTGGTGACTACTAGGTTTGACTGTCTACTTTGTTTTTTCTATTGCCATAAATATTTTTTAAGTAATCATCAGCACCATCTGCCACTTACCACTGTGTTCTTTTCACAGTGTCAATACCATAAACACAGTCTGCTCCCTCATCTGATGCAGTGCAGGAAGATGGAATTAAGCAGAAAATAGTCACTCCAAAAATAGGTCTCACTACTTTCTTTTTACTTTCAGTAAAACAATCCTCAGAATAGATCATTTCAGTTCAGACCAAGTCTTAGAGCTATTTTGTTAACTGAAAAGAACTCCAGATTTTACATCTTTTGTGACCATAGCAATTGACAAACTAGTTTCTTAGTGTCAATAAGTTATACTTACTGCTTAATACACTAATTAGAGGTTTAGTTTTAGTTACGGTCATTAAAAGTTTTACAAAGACCGTTTTGATTTTCTCACACAACATTAATTTTTCTACTTTTTTGAGCATTCAACTGGCAGCATGTTAGCAACTAATATGGAGTACTGCTCACACAATTACCAAAATTACATTTCTATACAAAATGTTCTACTCATGCCTTAGGTTAGAGAGAAAGATTAAACTCAGTCTTAACACAGTCTAAACAGTAAAGGTAAATTCAAAAAATTTCTGTTCTTCACCGAGTCTTTTAAAATAATCCAACTTATCTGTAGAGCTTCTAGTCAAAAAAGTATGACTATGCATCTTTGCATACTAAATAAAATGCCTGATCCATCCCTGTATTTTACACAAGTTCTAGGCATCCACACTGTTTTTGTGTAATACATAGTTTGACTTATTTCTAATTGAATGTTGGCACTTCAGAGAAAATTAACAGGATTGAGATTTTTTTTTCAATCTTTCATTTTTCGAGAAATATTGTTATTCATGATGGGGGAGATGGGGAGCAGGTGGAGGAAGTTTGTTCCTTCCTTTTGCTCAGTTTTTAAATAATGTTTTGTCTGTTTACATGTCATTTTATTCTATCAAAACAGTATTATTTGACTATAAATATAAAATCTACTTTTATGATTAATTGGTAAAAACTTCCATCAATAAAACAGCAAATAATGAAAATATGCCAATAGTTTGTCTCCAAAAGTACAAAGAAGGAGAGACAATACTCAACCTAGAGGCAGACTGGTACAGATCAAAGAACAGAATGATGCACAGAAATATGTTTGCTTAAATAAAAAGAGGGATGCCCCTAATTTGTAGAGACTGATAAGCCAGTCAGAAAAAAAAATGTAAAAACCAGAATGCAGAGGTTTGGCCTTATCTAGATGTCTATCACTTTACAGAGTTCCTTTTTCTTTTTGCAATACCAATTTTAGGTGTCTTTTTTATATGTTTAGGAGTTTAAATAACCTACCATTTATGAATATCTTTTTCTACACCTACCCCCCTTTTCTTCTCCCAGCATTCAGTATTCATGGTTTTGATTCACTAAAACCTGCTATATATATATATGAATAATTACAAGCACCACTCATAAATGGAGTAACAAGAGAAATAAAGACTTTCTTTTCTAAGAGGTACTTCATTACCTCTTCTTTAGGTGAAGGTCTTCTCATTCCCTGGTATATTGATGAATTGAAGGCTTCCAAAATGTTGTGTGCAACCCTCTAATAGTTAATGCCACATGGATGTATTAGTGCAGAATCAGATTCAGATGTTTCCCTGTATTAATCTTATCTTTTCCTTTTGAGTACATGAAAAATGCTAGAGCCCTAAACATGTACAAACACTCCCTTAACAATAAATACTTAATACATCACACTGTATATTCTGGTTTTGACATTTTCATCAATTTTTCATGTTTTATCACATCTTTAGTATTCTATAAATACCCTCCAACACAAAAAAAGACTGCAAGAGATTCAATCATCTTCTGTATGTCTTAATTACATTATATTTTCATCTACATCTTTTATAACATTTTTCTACAAGAAAATCTATACTTGTTTTTGTAGCACTACTGACTTCATTGAGTGAGTTTGCAAGCATGAAGGGATTGAGAAAGAAATGTGTTGGTACGAGGTGGAAATTCATGGGACTTACACACCCCAGTGTACATGTGGAACTAGTTCTCTGCACACTGAGATAGGTATATGAATGAGCCCATCCTACATACGAAAAACCATAACCTATGATTTTGTTTCCAAAGGTCAGAAAAATTGAGCAATATAATTAAATATAATACTCTATAAAAACTATTAGTTAATTAATATTTATTAATGTGCCCCTTATGATATGCATTAGCTTTCTTATATTTTGATCAGAGAAAATTATAAATAGAATCAAGAAAGCCTTGTTACTGTTTTCATCCAGAGCTAATGGTCTTGTAGAACACTTAATGAGTCGTTATTCATTATGATGGTGAGTACAAGGAAGGCAGATGGCTTGGTAGTTTTATTGATTCTGTGATCCTACTGTAGCTTGCTGATTAAGTAGGATTGAATGCCATAGTTAGTGTGGCCAGAATTACATGAAATTTTGGTTTGAGTCAAGTATATCAGACAAGATCTTTCAGATAGCACTACGGTACAGGCCTGACAAACCTTAAGATTTTGCCACCTTAATTTATACTTACAGCAATGGAATGTTGCAGGTAGTCTTCAATTTTAATTTCCATTTAATTTCCAAGTATTATTTTACCTATTAAGTTAAATTCAGCACATCTTGTCACAGCCATATAGATTTCAGATACCCACTTATGTTTAATAGAGAGACACATACATGCCCACCTGCAGTGACCATTCAGCTCACTGTCTTAATAGGGAAGCACCTTTACTGAGTGCTCGAAAATTTTACCTTCTTGGTAGTCAGAAAAATTCTGCTGTGTAAAAGTAACACAACCTATAAATAATTCAGAAATTGCAACCCTCGATTCTGAATTATTTTGAAACACTTTAATATTCTCATTTCTCTTTTTTGCCTTACAGCATTTAGTGGCCTTATCCAAGAAGGATGCAAACATTTTTTCATAAACTTGCTGTACAACAACTGGATACCTCAAAGCATGATATTTAGTTGGCTTTAGTAGCAATGATGATCACAGTTCTTTTAACAGAATTTATCACATTACCAACCTCTTCTTTCTATATTGCTCAACATATCACTAGAACTGTAGGAAGACCTTGAAGGAATTATTCTTGCCCCTTCTACTGCTGGGAATTCATTGGCACCTTTTCCTGTATTAAGTTATATATTATCGTCTTTTTTCTGCTCTAACTTGCTTTGTTCAATACACTTTACAATGTATAATTTAGTTCTTTCCAAAGACCTGTTTGCAGCTGCTCTCATTATTAGATCTGCCTTGATATTAAAAAGACTTTAAGCTCTTTAAAGCATAGGGTCAGACACTACAGCAATAAAAGATGATCTCTAGCTTCAAATGTATCATAAAACTCATAAGTCACATATGCACTACACTGATGCATTCATATTAATATACATGCCATTTGTAAAATGGCTATGTTTTTGAACCTTTTAATTTTGATCTGGTTACAGAGATACCATGCTGTCAATGAGACAACTGAACAATGAAGAAACCACATGTTCTATCACTCAATCCAAAATTGAGAAATTTAACTTTCATAATGTTTTTTGTTGCTCTTTCTAATTTATACTTTTGTCCTAAATTTAATTTAAAAACAGTTGTCACTCAAGGAAAGTATAATTAAATTCTTAGCTTATACTTAAGAGAAAATGTAAGGTCTACTTACTTATACCTAGCCCACCTACTATGATGGCAACATTTATTGACTTTTCAGATTTTCAGGATAGTCAATTCTACAATTATTTCTGTCATTGAAAAATTCCCTTTTTAAAACAGGAGTCACAAAAGAATAGTGTTTCTTTCTTGCAACAGATTAATTTTATCAATATTTTGACTGAATCTACATGAACAATCTGTATAAAATCTATCTTAAATCACAGATTAATTTTAAGAGGTTTAACTTGTGTCAACTTTGCTATTATTTGTATACTTACAGAATTAGCACTTAGAGCTAAATAACGCTAATGAAAGTCTGTAGAGTTCTGAATATTATCTGTAGGAAGTAGAGAACACATAGATCTCCATTGGGACATATGGTCTCTGCTAGAGAAGTTTTTGCTGTGCATAGCCTTTGGCCAAAGCCCACCATCTGTAGCTTCAACTTTTCTTACAGCTGCTGATAAAGGTGAAGTATAGAACATATGCTGCAGAAAGAGCAACCTTTACATTAGGGTTTGTTCTTCTTTTCTTTTGGGGTTTTTAGTTTGTTTGTTGTTTTTTTTTTTTTAATAACTATTCAAGAAAATAGTTGTTAATGTAAAACTTGGAAAAGTAAAACACAAATTCAAAACTTCAAAAATTAAGGGTTCAACTGAAAGGTCCAGTGGTGCATAGATTAGTTATTCATGTAAGGAATTTGCTTTCTTGATTTTGGAGAAAGTGTGATACAGAACAATAACAATACAGGCATTCCCTTCTTATATTTCAGGCATATGCATAGAAGAAATGAAACTCACACTTTCATTGTGAACTGAGAATCAGTGTCATTGATGTGTCATTTAAAAAAAGATGCTTGACACGCTGTCAGCTTTATCCTTGAATGATCCCAATGAGCTTGAAAATGGTTATATGCAAGTAATAGAGGATTCTAATATTTCTTGGCAAGACACAATTACCGAACACACTACTTCTATCCACCTAAATATCATTGTTTTTCTCTATCTTAGGTCATAAGAGAAACCAACTGCATAGCAAATGTGTGTGCAGCACAAAGTTTCCACATCATTTCCCGAAACTTGGCAATGTTCACAGCATCTGCTCCAAAGAAGCCCAGGAAAGAAGCAGCAGGTAGTGCTGCAGGACAGGAATGAAGTCAATTAGTAAAGCTACAGGTATGCCAACAAACGTGCATAATAGCTGCTGCCTAGTCTATGCATGGTTACATGTAGAGAAAGCAGTACACAAGTACCAAAATTCATTACACACAAGTAAAAATGATTATAGCAATATAATCTAATACACTCTAATGGTTGAATCAGCATGGCTGCACACCTCAAGAATTTCTATTTGCTTTTGACCCTGAAAAAAGTGAATGTTGTGGGACTAAAAAAAAATTATGTATTTTTAAACACTAAATGGCTGACAGGTACCATAATAAGAAATAGAGGAGTAGCATTCCAAATGCATGCTTGCAAAGCTAGAGGAAAATAAAGCAATAAGAAGACAGAGCAGAATAGGAGGACATATCACACGTAAAAAAGAAGTGTGTTCTTTCATAGATGGAGAAACTTTCAGAGTGATACACCTGGTGTGCTGTTGAATCCAAGTCCTTTTTCAAAAAACTTATCCTTTCCACATTTTACACAGAGCAAAGAACAGCAATTACCTTTTAAAAACTTCTTTATATGATAAATAGAAGCTTATGAAGAATAGGAGATTATGAAGAAACTAGATGAATACATTTTTACCGCTGAGATGCACATCATAGGTAAATTTGAAAACAACAAAAAAACCCCTCCAAAAACATTTTAATCTCCAATTTCAACAATTACTTTTAATTTCCTTTCCTAATGTTTTTTCTTGTTGAAAGACTATAAACACCTTCATTTCCTTAAAACACGAACAGGGAATATGCTAAACATCCTTCCTTTCTCATTGCTCTCTCCAGAGCACTTACATTTATATATTTCTTCCAGGAAATGTATTTGACAAAACATCAGTAATATTTCTATTTTCATAGCACTTCCAAAAATAAAGCCATAAAAATTATTCTAAGAACTAAGTCCTCATCTCAGAACTTAGGGGAAAAAAAAAAAAAACAACAACCAAAAAACTTAACACCTCTCTGCTTCAAAAAATGAACTAAACCCCCCAAATAAATAACAGATAGTGATCAGGGCAAAAGAAGAAGAACACCCAGCTGAGTTTATTTCTAACATAAGTCAACTGAATTTGCCCTTATCATTACTCAATACTTTTTAATCTCTTAAATGGATTTTTGAAGGTTAAAAGGATATCTTTTTGGCTCTTAATGATCAAAGTTAGCCTGAAAGCATATTTTCTGTTTTATAGGAGTGTTTTGGGCACATACCATGTGGTTCACTATTCCTTATGAAGGTGTTCATTTTGGCAGCAGCTTCAATGAATTCTGAAATAATAAACTGGTCACATGTACAGTGTCACATTGCTGTCTACACTTTGCTGTCATGGCTGTTTTGCATCATATCATTGTAGGCAGTTATTCGAAGGATTTTAAAAGTGTATTTATGGACCTCCTGTTCAGGAAGTATTTTATGAGAATGTTTTTGTACAATGATCTAGCATAGATCAGATAAGGCAGACTACCATAAGAAGTGTTGCAGATAATGCAAATGCTGCCTTAAAATGGGTTGGGATCACTTCCTAAGTGAACACCTCACTAATGAAGCATTCACTCTCACAATTCCAGGTTTTATCCTCAGGCATTCTGAGAAACACTCATATTTTAATTGAGTCCAGTACAGCAAAGTGTTGGGATTGATGGTGCAAACTACATTGCACTAAATATTAGCTCGAACTGAGAATATTCCCTCGTATTCCTTCTGCAGTCTCATTTATAGCTTGAGCCAAAACCATAGAAGTGGCTGCATAGGAAAAGTTTCTGCCCTAAAAGACAATGTCGGAGCATATCAACATGCACAAGTATTGTTTCAGGAATTCCTAATGAGATGTGCCATTGTACACCAGCCTAGCTTAATCACTGGGATTTTAATCTGGATATAACATCAAATTCCAAACAAAAATTCCTATGTTAAACGTTGGTGCTAAACTTAACATCATCGTGACTGAGCAGCTCCTTGTATTCTTCGACTATGCCATTATTTTGGATCTGTGTGATTTGCCCAAGCACCATGCGTTGAATAAGGACAGGCACAACAACCACCCACACCAGTCTTACCTGACTGACCAGGTGGTGGAACTCCTGACGACCCTCTGGGAAGACACAAAAATACCGTCAGGACTGCGGCTCTGTTTCCTGAGCATGGCTCAATGGCAATTGGTTTTGGAGCACCCTGAAAAAGGAAGATACCTATGTAACATCTGAGATTTTCATTCCATTTTCACTTGTGCATCTTTAATTTAAGTTTCAATATTACAGTAGGAAGATATTTCTCTGAGTTAGTTCTTTGCATTTAAACAGATTGTACTAACCCTGTTAATTGACTTAAAAATGGGAACAGCCCACGCTGCAGATCTAACCAAACAGAAAAAAAAAAAAAAGAAGAACATAAAGAAAACAAAATTACACAGATTTTTATAGCTTGCTAAATGTAGTACTATCAACTTAAAGCTTAGAAAACAGCAAAGCCTTTTGGTATATACACTGGTATCTGAGTGGAGACAATTTACCCTACTCTACTAAGAACTATCCTTGTAGAAGAACTGTGCTTCAACCCAGCCTGTCTTAATGCCAAAACTATAAAATGAGAGCAAATCTATATGATGTACCAACACCTATAGACAGCCAATCCCTCTTGAGATTCCCAGACCAATACTTCTGACTTCTCTCTGTCTGTTCTGGAAAGCAAATGATTTCTTCAAAGCAGGACCTTCCTGATGTTTTTTGCATATGCAGAAATTAGGTGCATTCTTATTATAGTTCCATATAAACTCTCTGAAAATGCTGCCTATGTGATTATCACCTTACTTTATCTTATACAAAGCTATGATAGTAGTGTTTTTGCTGGCGGGGGGTTTGTGCTGTTACCAAACTCTCATTAACTATATAGATCATTTAATTTGCAGTTAGCTTTCAACTAAATGCCATATTGTTCTCAATTTACCAAGACTGAGGACAGTAGGAACTGGAACAGAAAGCAAAGCAGTCTACAAAGCCAGAGAATAATAAGATTCTAATATGCTGATTTACAATATTTCCATATTTAAATGTTTCCATATTTTATGCTCACTAAGAGATAGGCATTTCACTTTTGAGAGCTTAAACATTTAGTCAAGCACTGAAGATATTCCTAAAAACACTGGGTCAAAATCAGCATAAGCATTTGTTTCTTTTCTTGTTTGTAATTTTTAAAATGTCTGTCATGTTCCAAGGGAAAATACAAGTTTGACGTTTTGATTCAAAATTCAAAGCCATAAAACTTTCTATTTACATACAAAATGCAATGTATACATAAATGTCAACTGATCCAAGTATGCTAAGAAAAAATGATAGCTTAGCTATGCTAAATACACTGCAAAGTACTAGATATAAGGAAAGCAAAGAGAATTCTATCATGTACTACAATTATAATTTTCTATTTTTCTACCTCCAACTAACCATCATTTATTACTGCTCAGTGAAGATAAGGAGAGAATATAGCAATAAATTGAACAATAGATAAATATACTTATTTTTTTACTTCATAGCCATATTTAAAAGGCATTTCTGTAGATTCATTTGAGGTGATAACACTAAAATAACTTAGGTGAGGAATGTCATATAATTTAAAATTGCTGTGACATAATGCATGACAAATTCACTAAAATCTTTATCAAATGATGAAATGGAAAAGTAAAACCCCAAAAGCTTTAGCTGAAAAAAACCCCAACAACACAGCTTTTTAAAAATCAAGATAAGAAGTATTTTGTAAACAGAGTGCAATTTAGGTGTACCATTTAATAGTAAGTTTTTTTGTAATGTGCTGGCTCAAAGTAGATCAAACGAACAGATGTGGAGAACAGATTCTGAACTTGTGCTGGTCTATATCAATGTACTTCCATGGATCTATTATCAGCAAAACATCTAGACAGGCACTGCTGGTTGATATGATTCTAAAAGCAACACAGAAATGGGAAGAAACAGGCTGAGAACCTTACTAATATTAGCAGCATCGATTGCCTATGAACAAAAGTAGTACCAGTGGATTACTGGAAAAGAAAAACTATCTTCCATTATAAACACCTGAATCCTTATACAGCACTTATAATTGAAATCGTTGATATTATTAATGCAAGCAATAGAGCATTTAAGTCATCTTTCCTGATTTGTTACAACAGAAAATCAAATAACACGATTCCTTTCAAGAGGCAGAGAAAATGAAATCTTCATTTTAAAATATAGTTCAGAATAGAGTTTATGCAAACACACAACTGAAAGAAACAAATTTATCATTATACCTTTTAATTTGGTGAATAATTACTGTATTAGAAATCCAAATTATGATATTTTCTTTTGCTGTGTGATATAAAGTCTTTGATTAACAGGCTCCATCCTTTTCTGTTTGAAGTTTATACTAGTGCTTTTCAAAACACAATTGGAAGAAATGATTTCTGATAAATATTTTTTTGACTTCATCAAAAAAGAAAGTGCAGTAAGAATTTTGTGCTTATTTGTTCTTTATAGAACATTATAATTGAAAAAGCAGATGTCTTATCTTACCTTACATCATTCAGGTTTGCTAGCAAAAAACCGCACAGTAGCATAGAGCAAATGATAATAATTTAGATACCCTAAGGTTTGTCAGTTGTTTAAAGATAAATACATAATCATGAATCAAAGTTATTTCACAGTGACATAACATGTTCTCTGAAACGTTCCATTTATCATGCATTTTCCACGGGTTTTTTGGAAAAGATAAGGCACAAGTTTATTTGCCCAAAGCACTAAGCTACCATGATTTACTTGCTAGAATTATCTTTTTTTTTTCTCCTTGTACAGAAAGTGACTTATGTTTTTTGCCAAAAAGCTCAAATGACAATCCCAAACTTTTACTCCTATATTCTCTTTCTTACACATACTATGGCAGAAAGAGTTATGTCAGTTGGGAAGGTGAAAAAAGAAAGTGGAAGAAAACCGAGAAGGAATAAAAGGGAGAAAGAACATATTATTGATAGCGAGAAAAGAAGAGTAACTTAGTGGATATAGAAAGAAAAAATAAGTGGAGAGAGTAGGGATTAAAAAAGAGAATAAAAAGGACATCAAATTTTTTCTACAGTTTAAGTCTGTAGTCATGCATTTATTCACAGAAAATAAGCACGAGGAGCCATCTTTCCAAGATCCTAGATTTTCATTAGAGAAAATGTTCTATGTTCTCCCAATCTTTTTCTGAAAGTCCTAAAGAGACCTAACCAAAGTCCAGCTGCTTTGGTGAGTTTATGAGGAAATACCAAGCTTTGGGAAGATTCTTTTGGATTTGTTTTTATAAGAAGTAAATTTGGGCTGATATACATTTTTTTCCTACACAAAGGACAGATGAAAACATTATTGACATAAAAATACAATAGTATATGCCACATTCATATGTGTATTAAAAATATTTCCTTCTAAGTAATTCAGCACATCTGCTTTGGAATGAAAAGATACAGGTGTATGTCCATAGAAAGCAACAAAACAGATGGGTATTTTTATTTAGGTATTGAGACCCCCAGCAAATCTTGCACCATTGTATTTGGATGTTCGGGAATAATGGAGTTGAGCAGCTTTAAGAGTGCAGCCCAAGAAGAAGCTGGAAAATCTGTTGCCCTTGGTGGGTAGGACAGGCAACAGAAAGCAGTGGCCTGAAGAGGTGCAAAGAGCAGAACACAACTATGACTCAGAGTATGTTCATGGAGCTGTTATAAGACTTCGGCATCTCCTTGGATAAAATGCACTAAAACTTTACCATCAATTTGTATCTATGAAAATATTTAATACGGGAAGATGAAAAGTGTAAAGTGTTTTGGCTGTATCTGTATTCCAAGAAGTGGTGTTCCTCAGAAGTGCTATAAAACTTCTCATTTTCAGTACTAAGTAATATCCCTCTCTCTACATTTTTTTAACATTCTAAGTTACATGCATCCAATTTTTAAAAGTGCATTATTATACCACAAGACAAATAGTTCACGTAAGACTAAATGGCTCCAAACTAATGCCAAAAAGGCAATTAGAAAAATTGAACCAAGGAATTAAGGATTAATGTGAGCATGTTACACCTGTCAGAAGTAATATTTTGACAAGAATAGAATAAAGTTTGACAGTGTGCACAAATACAGATCTGATATATAAATCAAGTATTAAAATGCAAATAACTATGCATTAATCACTGTAATGTTTCCTAACTAAAATGGTCCTGGTACTACTTACAAGAATTCATTATAAATAAAATTTCATCTCTTCTTAAAAAAACAGCTCAACTTACACTTTTTGTTTCAATAACAAATTATGTCATTTTAAACTTAATTTTTAATCATATTACTTAAACAGCATTAATCTGGTGAATTCTACATAAACTAAACTGGATGACTTGGCAAATAAACAAATAAATCTGTTGTTGTGGCAGGATTAGTACCAGACTCAGAATGTAAACAGCTGTGTTCTGGATTTCAGTGTGCAACACTTCAGAGGGAGGAAAAAAGAAAAGAAACAAGATCGTGTCCTCTGAAGAGGTAAGAGATGTAGAAAAGGATAAAACTTAAAATTTGGACTGTTATGCTACAAGCAATCACATCTCGAGTACCTAAATTAGATTTTGGTCAAATTCAGATGCCTGCATCTTGTATCTTCAGATGCAAACTCAAAGCCCCCAAACCCTGCTAATCTTACTGTCAGTATGAAAAATTTCCAGTGCTGAAGGTTTCTTCTAATTTCCATGCATATCCTGCTCTCTTCTACATCCAGGCAGGATTCTCTGGCATTCCAACAGCTTCCTTGGATGTAGAGCTCAATCTAGATAACTATTTTAAAAACTTCCTTATCAAATCAAATTTTTACTATACAGTTGTGGTCTCTTTCTTTTAAAACACAGTTGAAAGCAGAGATTAACTCTGTGGTAAGAGAATGAGTCCTTGTTACCCTATTCTGCTTTTACTCAATGCATGTTTGAGGTGGAATACTCTGGTCTCTAATGAAAGATGAAGAGTCAAATGCTATGATTGTTCTGACCATATTCAGCACAGTAAATGCAGACTTTTCAGCAGTGGTAAGGAAGAAAAGAAAATTCCCCATCTCAAATTCACAAAATTCCAGTGATGTCATTTGGTGGAGGCTTTTTTGGTCCATTTTCCTGAAAAGACTTCAAATGTCCTTAGCGCAGCAATTCTGCCAAGAGAAGGTGATGTCACCATAGCCTAACCTCCATCCTATCCCAATCTGATTTTTTCCATGATCATTTGCCAAGAGAATCAAAAGCAGCAGTAATGTCAGAAGAAATAAGAAATGCTGCCTGCTCCTCCTAGCAGAAACTCACCAGTTTTCCATCACCTGCTGCTGCCCTAAGGAGAACCTGGCACTTCCAGAGTGCTGAAAACATGACAAAGCCTTAGACAGAAACATGGACTGTCACCAGTACTGCTGTTTTTGTAGACTACTAGTGCTACACTGCATTACTATTTTAAGTGTTGGGTGAACTAATGAATTAATGCTCATTAACATACTTTTAGTATGAGCTTCCCACCCACCCAGAAGTTTTGACAATTTTCTCCACAGATTATTCAATGAATAATGAGCCTTAATGACAGAACAACATGAAAAGAAGCTTTCACAAAACATCTTTTGTGTGCCAGGAGAAACATACTTCAGGAAACACTGAAACAGAATAAATAAGCAAGGCTGGGGTTATGAACATTGCTTTGTGGCTGGCATAGGAAACACTAGTTCTTCATATGACCCTGGGGTTTTACAGAAATTCTAAGCATCTCCTGAAGACTTTCATTAAATATATCCCATAAAGTTTCTCTCTTGCAATTAGTGAGTGGAAAGCTTCACCTCATTTAAACCTGCAAGGATGGCCCAGAGCCTGAGTGTCCTCAGCACTTTGAGTTTCTACACTGCACCTTTTTTAGCCTGAGGATTTCTCAGTGATTTCCAAGTTTGGTTAATGAGATCCCACTAACCCATGTGAGATAAACAACTACATCACCTACAGAAGGAAACACTGGCAAACATTTTGGCATATCTCATAATTCTTCCACCTATACTGAAAGACTTGAGGTAATTGCCTTGCTTCTGTGACCAAGTCATCCAGTTGTGCCCCTTTACTGGGAAGACTCCAACAACTCTACTCGACCTTCAGAATGAACAAGTTTTCCCTGAAAACTTCTATCATGTCTGATGGTGCTGAGATCAACAGGCTTATTGATAATAAAATGCAACCTGACCAAAATTATATTAACAGTTCTTAGTAGATATTTTGAACAAAGCATTATCTTTCCATTGTAATTCTGCCCCATTGTTTTTGCATAATATAAACTATTAATTTCCTTGTTTCAATAAAGAAATGGAAATCTAAGAATATGTTGGAACATTATTTTCCATAAGAAAACCATTATTTTCCATAAGAAAAACAGATGAAATGAACAATAAATAGAATACATTATGATTACTAAACTGTGATTATGGCCCCAGTACACAAACCACATTGTTATCCTTCGATTTATTGTCCTGTTTCTCTATCTCAGCTATAAGAGTGATAGGATACATTCTTTTTTGCAATCTTTTCTGAGTAGAATGTCATTGTTATTTCTGTACTGCTGTTCAATTTATGCATTACTCTTAAAGTGTTTATGCACAGAAGACTCATATTTTTATTATAAGAACTATATTTATTTGCAACAGAGTTACTCTCAGTTAATCTAGTAAGAGACTTCATTTCAAAACCTAATACTATGTCATATAGCATTTCATTAGCAAGCAAGTTATAAATTGACAATTTGATTAAAACTGATTTATTAAGACAAAGCTACAAGAAACACCTGCAGATGCACTTCTTTTCAGTGAGGTTTCCAGAAAGAATTCCTAGTCAGGTTTCCTATCCAGCTTTTATCCTCCTGCCTAGGGTTTGCTTTTTCTGAACTGTGACATCAGTGTGAACCATGCTGGAATTTTCCTGATTTTCACAAGTGGCTGAACAGAGCACAAGATAATGTCAAGTCAAAACATCAAGTGGCTGCAAGGCACATTACATTTCTTTATCTGTGTCCAGGTATGCATTTTCCTATCTCTTCGTATTGTTAAATAAACTTGGTTTTACTTTACTATTACATCTTGCCCACTAATGAGGGTAATTTCAGGTTAATATGGAAAATATTGAACATAACTTATTGTGGCTGGTGTGTGTAGTAGTTGTACTGGATTACTGCCAGAGATATCCCCTAGAGCCTTCAGGATATTCCTCTATTAAGCTGTGTGAGTCTGATTAAAGGCTGACAATCCCAGTGTCCAGTTTGTGAAAGGAAATTTATCTTGGCAGCAGCTAGGTAGATCCTGTAGGGAAAAGCACCAGAGACCTTCTGTCTGTGGGATACACCAACTATCATGTATCCCCAGGTACTTTCCTGTAAATTCTTTCAACTGCCATTCTGTAAGGCAAAGTGGTGCTCTGCAGTGAAGTGGTGCTAATGGGTATTTGTTTCCCAGATGGCTATACCTGTTGAATCTCCAAGGCTTGGAAACAAAAAGTAGAGTATTCTGTTATTTGTTCACAATTTAGCCTTAAAGGCTCATCTACAAAAAGTTACATTTCACTGGGCAAAAATGACATTATCACTTAAGACCAGACAGTCACTCCCACATATAACAGCAAGATAACTTTACCCCAGACTGTCTGGAAGAAGAGGACATGGTCCCTCCTGAGCCCCTACTAACTTTCCAGGGTTGAGAAAGATGAAGTTGAAGGCACTGTTTAAATCCTGCCTCACTGGCAGGTTAACAGTGTGGCTATGATGATAGGCAGAGTAATGCTGAGCTAAGGATGAAAACAGTATAGGTTGCTTCCATTGGGAACAAGCAAACTGAGTCAGCTGCAGACTTTTGAAATGTCCATGAGGGTCTGTCCTTCCCTTGGGGTGGACTATAACGTTTCAATCTGTGATTGTGACAAAGAAACTCAGAAGTCAGAAGTTCTGACTTACAGTTACCTCGTGGCCACAGAGATCTTATTCCTGTAGCTCTGCAGCACCCTAATGTCATCAAAGGTAAGGTTTGATCACCATTTAGGAGATCTAGGCCAGACTTGAGGTTTAGAAGAGGCAAATGACCTGAAATTATTATGCTATATTCTGCATTTCTTGCAAAATTGGAAAGAAAATATAGTACACCATATGTCATCCAAAATACACTGTTAGTGAACTGTTCCTCAGCAATGCCTTTTCAAGTTCTTTTTTAACCTCCTGGCCACTTGCAGGATGCCTAGTGAATGATAAATTAAAACATTTATACTTGGAATTGTAATAATAAAAAAGAGAACTAAATCAAGACACATTGTGAAAACTAGCTGTCAGCAGAAGAGATTAAAGTGCAAACTTGGCAATATTCTTAATGCAGAAAAAGATGTTAATGGCACCAGAATAACAAATTACTTTCTATCCTGACAATTTACACAGACCACAGCCTACTGAATGTAGGGAGGACATGAACTGAGCATCTGAAAGCATGACATAGGTTTTATTTTCATTGTCCTTGCCATGGCCCAAGGACAGCTGTAAAGTGTGTTCAGAGTCAAAACCACTCTGAAACAAATGATCCCTTATTTAAGATTTGAAAATCTAAAGAAGTTTTCATTCTAGTCACAGAGTGAGGGTATTTTGGACCAGATCATAGATGCTCCAACAGCAGGAAGAAACAATCATAAAAGATTTATTTTACCTAAGGAAAAGGTATGAGATGGCAGAAAAAGGGAACTTAGTTTTGCTGTATTATATAGTGGTAGCAGCAGCATGTGTTAAACTGTTTTGGCAGTAGTTGCTGTCAACAAGGTGGAAAGGGAGAGGGCAGGTTGGCAGGCTTGTGAAAGCACAAACCAGACCATTTTTTAAGGTATTGCAAGATATGTCCTCCATCACCTACTCTACCCATTCACCAATTTGAAAGCACAACTGAGTACAGTTTTTCACTTGAATCTTACAAATTAATTCAAATCTTAAATATCAGCTGCTTAAATCAGCACAGTACTTGAGTAGCAGCAGAACCGTGTTGATTTATACCAGTTGCAAATCTGACAATGCATTATTAATTTCATAGTAGTGTCCTTGAAAAATCCTGCAAATAAACTCAAGCTCAAGTATTACCACAATGTTGCTTTCTAAGATGCTCCTTATCAAGATTGTTAGTACATACAGTGCTCATGTCAGAAACATCACTGAAAATGCATCAAAAAAAATGGAAGATACAGGATCTAATCTGACAAATAATTAGACACATGAGAATTAGTGCTTGGAGAAACTTTGCATTAAAGCGAACAGAATTACTTGCATGAATGAAACAATTTATTCTTATTACTCATATTAGCTCCACATATCTGATGCATTTTTTTAAAGAAACAGGTTTTTTTTAGTATTAAAAAGTAGAAAAAAGGCTGCTTCTCTGAAATATTACATGTCATCTTTACTAAATCAACATAGGTCTTTAATTTTAAGTATTTGCTGAACCCCACTTAAATGGTAAGTAAGCATTTTTTTTCATACCATATTCCAAGCTTGCTTAGCCCCTTGAGTACTGCTAACTAAAAATGAGTGATACAGAAATATATTCCAGCTCACCTTACATTCCTGTCGCACACATATTTCCTGTGGCATGGCAGAACTTGTAAATATGTCACATATTTATTATTCTCTTCAATGGAGTTGTACTCAGTCATCACCACCAAAAAACGTTATTCATGTTGAATTCTATAGTGCCCCTCCTTACTGCATGAAAATACTTGTGATCTTGCTTCAGGAAACGTTCTCACTTTAAATTTTACATTGCAAAATTTAGCAGCAGTGATGACGCTTTTAACATCTTTTCTTTGAGAGACATACCATTTGCACAACAGACTGACCATGTTTTTTGAAGACTTTCCTTGAAAATTCAAAAATTTGTGAACTATTCATTGGAATTTCTTCAAATCCTTGCATTCCATGAAGATTTGTACTGCATCACATATATTTTTATCTAACCAAATTATTTCCCTTCCCCTAACGTTATGCACAAAGTTTAAGCTCCTGCCAAGATTAAAGCAGAGTAATGTTTGTCCTGTGCTTCAGTCAACAGAGTAGTATTACACATTTACTTTTGCACTACATGTAAATTCTGATTTCTTTTAGCAGTGACTAAAAGCTAAAGCAGAAAAGAAGGCATTTTAACATTATTTTCTGATTCCTCTTCCCTTTTCCCACCCATCCCAACACCTCTACCAGTCTTTCTATGGGTGCCCTTTCTAAGGAAATAAATACCCTGTATCAAGTGCCACTGACTGACACAATAAGTAGAAGGAGCAAGATTTTATTTACTTCAACAAGAGTTGAGATTTGAGATCAGTCACCAAGCAGATGTTATTTCTGAAGCTGAAAGTATTCATGATGATTGTTACTATAGAAACCAAGCTTTGTAAAACATTCCAAACAAACACTTCTTTATTACCCTGGGCTGTAACTACAGCGCTCTGCATTAACACTGCGTCGCACGGTAAGTTATCAACTAAGTGAATTTTTTTTCTGGTTATTTGCTTTCACTAGTAACTACAAGACAGGATTTCTATAGGTCTTAGAAGAGGCTGTATCACAGTATCAGCCATCCATAAAATGACACAAACGGTACTCATTCAGCACTAAAGTCATGTCTGTTTCATTTCCCCCCTCCTGTGGGCAGCCGCTCAAATCAGTGTTTCCCTGTTCAGCAACAGTGAAAAACAGGAACCCACTGCTAATTCCTGTGGTTAGATCAGCAGCACAAAACCAGCAGTGGTTACTAAATGCCAGCCCCAGCCTCTTTAGCAATTAGTAGACTTTGTGAAGCCCATGCGTCACTCAGAAGGCATCTTTGAGTGGCCTGTCATATCATAACCCAGAAGTTTTAGACTTGCTGCTTTATTTGTTAATCACTCTAGAAGAGGAAAAACTTGAACCCCAGTTCCAATGAAGATGATGTGACTTCAGCAGTGCAGGATCACTGATCCTGAGTGCATCCCCAGGCCAGAGGGCTGGAGCAGGTCACAGCCATTGCTGCTGGGTGACTTAGAAGCACCACAGCCTGTGCCAGTTGGAAGAGGCAGGTAAAGTCCTGTTAGATCACCTGTGCCTGGTATTTTAACCACCTCTTCCTCTTGCTATGATTAAACTATCAACAGACAGGTAACAGGGCAAACTTCAAATACATGTTAAGCAAGTGTCAGCTGTGTTGTTATAACCCGTGGAAAGGAAAACTATATTTAAGGCTATCCAAGGAAATTAAAAGGAATTATATTACGAATGAATGCACCATGTGGATACTGGAAATACTCTTCCCCTGAGGTCTTTCTGTCTCCTTTTACAGAGAAGTCCTTATAAAGGATAAAATGATACTAATATTTTAAAATAGAGTTATGTTCAAAATAGCTATGGTCACAACTTCTGATAATTAAAATTCCAAAGTCATTTTCATTCTCAACTTACTGTCATATGCTCATCATCTTTAACTTTTTATACTACTGTTCTGTTTAAACAGGACAATTTTGCCCAAATCTTTTAGAAAATTCTCAGCTATCTTTGAGATGTGTGACAGTTGTAATTTTTTCCTAATACCAGTTTCATCCAGAGATTACAATTTAATTTAATTTCTTGGCCTTGACTCAGGTAACATTAAGGATTCCTTCCTTTCATTATTGTAAAACTGTATGTTTAACATACAATGATGCAATCAAAGAAAAAAATAACTATGCTTATGTGCAGATACAAATGTGTAGATAGACTATATACACAAAAAACCCCAGGACATTGTTTCTAATTGTGCTATTAGAAATCCCTGGAATATTCTGTTGGAGCAAAAATTTAAGTACAATAAAAGCTACATCAAAGACCTTGAAAGAGAAATCTTCCTGAAAACCTCCTTAGTCCCAGACAGAGCAATTTCTCATAATTCCCAAAATGTCTATTGAAATGAGTTGCACTAAAAGGTTCTAGAACCATCAATATATTTAAGGATTTAATAGATGTCTTTTAGTTCTTTTTGATCATAAATTGCCAGAATGGTTTCTACTCTCTCCACTACCCTTGTCCCTGATTCTTCTGCTGTGACATTTCTGGATGACTTCCAGTTCTGATTGTTGTAAAGTCCTTGTTTTTGCAGAATCACCTAGTGTAGAAATTTGCAATTCCAAACACCATCTTTTTTGGTCTGTTTATCAGCTAACGCTCTTTACTCAAGCAATCTTTGCCCTTCACATTCCAATTGGTTTTGTCCTTATTCAAACTTCTTTGAATTTACCATAAATAATGTAGCTTAAAACATACATTAATTTTTTTTAATTTAAGAAAAAAATTATCTTTGTGTAATCTTCAGTTATGGGAAGTATTTGAACCCATACATAAGGACATTTGGATCATTAATATTTCAGCCATTTGATCTTTGTGTTATCGATGTTTATCTTTATACTTTATATATTTAATACAATTTTTTATGTTCACATTAAAGGCCTTTTTGTATAGTTGTAATTTTCCTCCAGTTTGCCTGGTTTTGGTCGTTAGTTTCCTAATTTTCAGTGAACTGCTGAGCAAGCTGAAGATTTTAATTAGACATATCACTTTATTTTTTCTTGTAAGAGCTTCTTATTAAAGGCTACTCATGTAGACGATATAGATGTTAATCAATTTGCATCTGTCCTTCCAAAAGATTCAGTTAGGTCCCTAATTAACCATCTGTAAGCAAACCCTTGTTCAATAACAGGGCTCAGACATTCGTTGTGAGATAGCAAAGGCTGGTAAGGGCCTCATGCTACCACTCTACTCTGCTGTAAATATTTGACTTCTCTCAAGATACAGAAAGTAATTAGAAAAAGACAAGTGACTCCCAGTCTAGATTGTGGATCACTGGAGTCTTTCTAATTGAGCCATTGTTATTATAAGAAAGCTTTAAAAACTGCAGGTGTCTGTTGCTTCCATGAGTTGTCAGATGCTAAGAGTTGTGTATTCCACAGCTATAGGAAGCAAGGACATTGAAGACCTTAAATTACTATGATGAAAGTAATAGAGAGCTAATCTTTAAAACCAAAACTGTTTACTCAGATAAAAAAAAAAAAATTTCTTTTTTTTTTACCCCAAAAGGAAGGTGCGTTATTATGTGCATTCGCGAAGATCCCTGGCTTTCAGAACACTACTGGTCACCTGCTAGAAAATTCTTGCATGTTTTTCACTTTAAATCAGTATGTTTATTAGTTAGTTTCCTTTAAGATAATTTTCAAAGCTCATGTGTACTCGATTCTATACTTGCAGCTTGTACAATCTGTAGTGACCACAACAGCTTCTGGAAGGGTAAGCAGCCACTCTAATAAATCTGGTCTCCCACCACCTCCTGGGGGGGCATGTTAAGTGTATCATGGTATTTCATACTTAAGGCACTCTATACATATCCCATTCCCAACATGCTGTTATGGAGCACATATGCTAAGACTTGATGCACACCCTCTGGCTCTTTTCTTACGGGCTGTTCACTGCCATGACAGACATAGACACTGTTATTGTCCATGCTTAAGAGCAATTTCTAGCACACATCACCCCTGTTCTTACAAGCAAATAACTTACTGACGTTTTTCAGTAGGCATTATTAATTTTTAGCACACATTGTGTGCCACTCAATCACATGGCAGGGATTACAGCTGCTCTGAAGCATTTCTAGTTTTGCCATCATAAGTTTTGCTAATCCTTCCCTATTCTGCTCAGTACCTTAATATAACTATTGAAAATTACAGGCATTATTCATATTCCTGTTAATCCACACCTAAAAAGATTTTGCATGATGACCACAAATACTGGGCCATCGGTACAAAATACGTATGTGGAAGTGACCACATCATGGGAGGAGGAAGCATGACAGAATCCACATTACTTGGCATATGTAATTTTAGAGGCAGATATCTATTGCGATATAGTACTAATATTTCGGTGATACTACTTTCCACGAGTCTTTCAGCCAGAGACCATTGTGACCCTTTTGTTCAAATACATTAATTCTCCAGTTGTTAGAACTGTTTTGTGGACAGCACTTGTATGTAATTAGATCCCTACTATATTTAAGAGCTGAGCAGGATCATTAGGAGTTGATAAGAAAATAAAGACACAAAATGAACTTGCTAATCACCAAAGGTTGAAAAAAATAAAATCTTTGAGGAGAGAAAGTAGGTTCATAAATTAGAGATTTAACCTTTTTCTGCAGTTCTACTTTTCTCTGACTCAATCGTCTCCCTCCAGATCCAGTTTTGTTAGAGCATATCCATTTCATATTGATTGAAACAGATTGTATAACATGACACATCTTGTGCTTGCAATTTTCCAGATTCTTCTGAAAGCAAACTCATCAAACGATGTAAAAACTTGTTACCCGAGTTCTTCTATATGGCATCTATCACTGTCTTTCCTTCCCATTACCATGTACATGCAAATGATTAAATTAACGTTCTCCTGTATCCCACACAGGCCATTATCACAGCTGTTGTGTCAGATATAATACATTGCACACCTCTGTTCACCTGTTCCATACTTAAAAGACAAAAGACCCACAACTCTTTGGGAGACATAGTCTGATTTAAAAATATCTAAATACATTTTGTAACAGTTTTTCCCAAATCTAAATGCTGAGGCATCTGTTCGCAAGATTTCTGTTTTCAAGATCCGGAATGTATGTAACAGCTCATGATACATACACACACTTGATAGTTCATCGAGCACCAATGAGCACTTTTAGGCTTGATGTCCAATGATCCTAGGAGTTGTGATATTAAAGGGTTGGATAGCCTAAATTCCACTGAGATACAGAGCACCTGCTTTGGGTCTTCACATTTAGATGGATACAAATGGAGGAATTAAGTTTCGAATCTAAGAATACAGGAACTAAACCCATACCACAGTTTTTAATTTCTATTTTTTCTGCTGCGAAACATGTGGCATATGCATAATGTATGGCAATGTGATCTACAGAGCTTTTATTGATGGTTGTTTGGTGTGATCTATAACTCATATATTGCTCATTTATGAGTAATGCAGTCCTCCCCAACTGTTGCTCACACACATATAAAAGATGAAAACATTCAATGAATATCACTTTAGGAAGGCCATATTATTCCTGGATATTACATCTTATGCAAGTCAGGCTGAAGAAAGCGTAACACTAACTGACATCACAAAATGATGCCCTCTAAGTACATTATACCTTTTAGAACAAGAAGTAATTTACAAATGTGAAATTTTTCCTCTCAGACAAGACTTTTTGGTTTGGATTTGGTTTTGTTTCTTTTGTTTTTTTAAATCTTCAGACCTAAGCCACTGTCTTAGTTTCTGTTAATTCATCTGCATAATGACAGAATGTGTAAGGTTAGAAGGGAAGACAGTGGGTCATTTGGTCCAACCTCCCTGCTCAAGCAGGGTCATCCTAGAGCACATTGCACAGAATTATGCTGAAAAATAGAAAGCTATAAAATTCTCAGGGCTTAGCTTTCATCTAGCAGGAACCATTTTTAGTGTTTGGGTTGGATTTGATAAATAAGAGGGTCTTTTTTATAGCATGTCCTTTTTTTTTGGATGGTACCAAGTTTCTAAACTTTCCAGTATGCACAGGCATCTGATGCCTTTATCATCAACATCTCTGCAGAACATAATGATTAGGGGAAGACTTTTACATGCTCAGTTTTCTGAATTTTGAAGAATTAAGGCTAAAAGATTATAGATGCTTTGTCTATAGTTGGTCACTACAATTTCTCTAACAATTTTGAAATTTTAAGAAACTATCACATGGCAGTTCAGATTAAATGCAGAACACATAAATTACAGAATAGATGTAAAAAAATACAGGTAGCTCTTGAGTATTAAGAAAAACTAAACCAACACCATTATACTGCAACCATAACAAAGCAAAAAATTATGGAATATCACTTTTCTTTCAATGCTTATCTGTGGTACTTTAATGTCATTTACAAATATATGTTAGCTATTATAATATCATTTGTTTCAGTCACTCATTACTAATACCTAAATACAAAGTAAAAGTTCAACAACTTTGTTGACAGCGTGATAAATTACAAGAAACCAAATGAGTAAAACATACTACACTTGCCATCACACAACCAGGGAGATTGTAAAATAACAGAAATCTTTAATTAACTCAGGAAATTAAAAGGTGACTTTAATAAAGAAGCTTAATAACAAGACACACTCAGATGAACTCACGAGCACATGTTAATCAACAACAAGGAATAACTTCAAGTACGTGACTAGATGCTTATACACAGCTTAAATTAAACAAAAGAAAATGTTTTAAACTGGTATCCTCAGACATACTGAAATTATGATACTAAAGACTATAAACACAGGCAAAAGTTAAATGACAAACTACATTGAGACTCATTCTGTGGTTTACCTCAAAGAAGATACTACTGAGCTAATTGTCCTGTGTCTACATGTAGACAATAAAAATTTCTTATGTAAGTGGGGTTTTTAGACAAGAAATGCACTAGCATTCATTTAACTACTGCAGCAAACATGAGATTAGTATGTTCCTAAATTTTATTTCTGATAGCTGCCTAACTGTAACTTCCTTTGGTTTCAACAATCATATTTACTGAATGTGCATTATAAACACAGACAATTAGTTGTATTTGTGGAAAACTCACTGTATATATTCAATAGGTGTTTATGTAGGAACAGAAGTATGATTCTTTCCCATTCAAATATACTCAAAAATACCAATATTTGGAATAAAATTAGGTCCTGTAATATTTAATTTGTGAAAACAGAAATTGTTACAGTATTTGAGGTGTTCAAACACGACATCACTGCTTCAGTGATATACTTAATCGTTAACAATTAAACCCAAGATATTTCAATTAAGAGTCCTTATAAGTATTTGAATGACTTTACCAAACCTCCCTACAAATAAGTTATTGCCTCCTGAAACTAGAGATTTAAAATACAAGTAACTTGAATTTAATGGATAAAACTGTGACCGAGTTATTCATTAAAGAGAATCAAACATTAGTATTGTTCTTTTTAATCCATGTGGAAAATGTTTGGAAAGGTTTAGTCTCTCTAGTTCTAGCCCAACTTTCAGGAAACAGCCACAGGCTTCAGCAGTTTACACTTCCATGTTAGATTTTCAGTTTCAAACAAAGGTAACCTGTCTAGCCCAGGCCTTACAAAATTGTTAGCAGCTGGAGCATTCCAGATGCTGCTTTCAGTGACATAATACAAATTCAATGGAAATAATAGAGTTTATATTGAAAAAAGTGAATTATATCTGAAATACATCTCAATATCATCCATGCATGGGGCTTTGATAGTGATAAATTACCAAATGAATTTTGGTATTAAAATACTCTTTTAATGAGCACTTAGAAATGATCTCTTGGCTTTCCTAATCTCAGTTCTTATTCATCTTAAAAATTCTGCTTTTGTTCTTCCTACAAGACGTGTTGCAGAGTTACAGAATTAAACTTACTCAATTTATAAACCATGTTTTTTAACTCATTCAAATGAATTTGGCAATGTACAGTGGTACCACATTTATTCTCAGCAGCCATGTCTCCCCCCTTCCCCCCCAGTTTATTCATTTCCTAAAGGAAATTGCAAGTTAATAGAAAGAGCAGCACTGGAACTGCCTCACATCCTATAGTTATTAATTAAGTAAAGTCTGGTTCAGTAACTCTGGATACTAAAAATACAGAGTTAAACAAAGCCCAGTGCTTTTTGAAATGAAGTTTCAACTTCGTCAGTCATTCTACAAAATTTATGCATTAAGGTCTGTATCAGTCCCTTAAGAAATTTTTCACAAATCTCAGAGTAAAAAAAAAAAATCCATCTTTTGATCATTTCTTGTGAAGGAATCATGTATGAAGCACGATCCTATAGCATCAAAGAAAATGATGTTGCTGTGTAAGAGCCACTAGCAATGTAAATCTCCTTTACTCCTATAAGCAGATTATTACTCTGCAATTAATAAAACAGGAAGATGCGCTATGTATAGCAGTTAGTAAAGCTTAAAATGTACTAATGTGAAAAACTTTAAAGTGTTCAGATACCTGAAGTTCTTACAGGATAATTCATAGTTGCATTTGGTATTGAATGTTAAGTCAGTAGGTAGCACGCTGGGAAAAATACACGTAAACTCAGGTTATAATGAATCTATTCCTTTATAGTGAACCATTTTTTAAAAGTGAACAGGTTATTATTAAAGTGGGCTTTTGGAATGGAGGACAATAACGGGTTCAACAACTATGTCAAACATCTTTTACATTCAGAATAGAATTAAATATATAAAAACCTTATTGCAAGTTTAAAGGTCAGAAAAAACTGATGCTATAAATGCAAGAGGAAGTAAGAAATACTGATGAATTTCATCCATGAGTATGTACCTTACAGAGAATACTTGAAAACCAAAAAAAACCCCCAGTTTTTATCCTAAGGAGAAATTGAGTCCACTCTTCCCTCAGGCAAATTAATGGATGGGAGCCTCTAACTGAAAAGCAGTACCAAAGAAAGAGAAAGGCCACAAAAACCAGGATTTTATGACGGATTAAATGAAATTGCTTATTATAGATGGACTGGCATTCACCTTTGATTAAGTAGTCAATTAGATTGTTTTGCTTTCATATCTGCTTTTATAACAAAATACTTGTGTCATGAGAGGAGTCTGCAGTGTTTGTTCAAAGTTAAACAGTAAATGATGTTCGTTGTGACCTGTCTTCAGAGGCTGAACTGTGTGTGCCCTCATAATCACAGCTTACACCTTGGGAAGGGGAAAGGTGAGATGCTTACAGAGAAAACATTCCTCATGGGAGCAAAGAGGAACAGAATTACTGGCAAGGGACTGCAAAGCAGATGCGAGGCAAACCAGCGAAGGCACAGACGCACCTGGGCAGCACTGGTGTTTCTCCTGTTCAAAAAGTGCTGCCAGCTTGTGCTCCCCATCTTCAGCCGAAGGGCTTTGGGGGCTTACTGTACAACCCTGTCTCAAGCCTTGTCTTTGGCTGTTAGCACCTCCATCTGCCAAGTTCGGCAAGAGCAAAGTGTCTGTGCTTTGCCAGGTGAACTCCTGTGGAAACACAGCCCAGGCTGCTGCCAACCCTTCAGACAGCAGCACACATTGGACTATCGAGTGACACCAGAAAAAGGGGAATTCACGATCACACGGGACAATAAAGCATGGAAGTTACATAATAGCCAGAATCAAAATTTTGTTAACTATCAACTTCGATGAGAAAAAAACCCCCAAAACACCAACACACCACAAATCCAAACAATCTCTAAACCACTAAATATAAACCCAAAGGAACAAGCAAGTTTTTTTGTAGAGGTTTAAAATCTATTCCAACAACTTGGTTACACACTGTACAAGCAAGTTTATGAAAAGGGATGAATACTGAAGGACTGCTTTTCAGATTTGCTGTTGTTTTTCTTGTATTAGGAGATTTAGACCATTTTCCTCCTTCCACTCAAACAGATGCAAACAAATGTGTATCAGTAAATCTTACATAAATTGATATTGCCACCTATGGTAAGAGTACACAGCAATTATGAGGCTTTTAGTTTCCTTTCTTCAATGGAAAAGCTCTTGTACTGAGCAGAAGATACACTGAATACCTCAAATAGTATAGAAGTAAGGACATTAACCCAAATTAATTTCAATTTTTTTCATTCCTTGCAGACACTTTAGCTCTATTGCACCTGAGCTCCAGTTCCCTTCTTTCCTGCCTTAAGAGCCTTTGGAAACTTTAAAATCCTTTTTAATGACAGTGTTGACATTCTAGTTTGAAGGGTAAAGGATATATCCCTGTCTGCAGCACATGCATGCCATCCTATGTCTGCTGGTGATACTTTAGTGTAAAAATTACTGTAAATTATTTCATATGAAAGAAAACAGACTTAAGATTCCAGTTTTAAAGGACAGTATCTCCTTTAAAAGTCCGTGTGTGTAGGAAACGTCAGTGAATGTTTTTTGTAACCAGTAAATGACAGGCAGAATACAGGACCCAGAAGCTGAAGAAGAAGCCAAACTGAAAGTGAAAGGGCTGACCACGCCATCCATGTAAGGAAGATGTTTGTACAACACGGCAGTGTTGGATTGGACAAGAGCGAAGTGATATGAGAGCTGCTGCTCAGTGGGTGCTGACATTTGAACTGTCCAGTGCTGGAAGCCTTAGCTATCGATTGTGGTTAGAAAAGTATAAACTATATGTAGAGCATAAAAAGGCATTCTTGTAAACAATAAACGGATTTCTCCTCTGACACTACATCTGTGTGGTCGTGTGTCTTTGGGGGGGTCTGGGAAGCCACACATGTGCAGTAACTTCTTAGCTCTTGGGCTGGGAATTGATGCCTTTCTCATCTCTGTATCAGAGCATGCTGCCCTGCTACATTTCCCAGCACAACTGCTCATGTAGTCATATCCTGAAAGCTGGGCTGTTGCAATGATCTACCTTAAAATAACAGCTGATTGAGGTTTTTTGTTTTAGAGTACAATACTTCCTCGTCTCATTTCACAGAGTTATTGTATCAAGCAGTTTGAGGGACACAAATAAAAGTGTACAGGTGAAAAGTATAAATGATAGAGGGTTGATGCAGAGGACTAAAAATATTTTAAGCCAGTAGTGCCACTACCTAGCTGAGAGCATCAAACTACACATTCCTTAGCTAGCCTGCCTCTTTGTTCACAGGAGCTAGCTGTTTCTCAAACTAACCATTTATGTTGTTATACTAATCAAACTTGGTCTAATTGTTTACAATTTTTATTTAACTAGAAGATTATAATTTATTTTTTCAGACTTCAAGAGGTCTTACTTGGCTGAAGGCTGGTCCATTTTTTATTTCAGAAATACATTAGTTAGTTTAATAAAATATATGGCTTTTCTGGGAAATCTTTCTTTTCCTACAGAGTAAGTGATTAACAAGCAGGCAAGTTAAATTTTATGTAAGGAGGATATATATCTCCAACTCCTTAAACTTCTTGTCTCAGTTTTCTCTGGAAGACTGGGTCTGTTGCAGGAAAAATGACCAATGCTTCCCTCCCAGGGAGAGTTTTCTTAATAAATCAGTTCTTTATCTTCCTTGATCTAAAACCCCCTTCAACTTCACCAGTGAAGAAAACCAGAATGCAAGAGTAACTCCTCTCACTCCTTGCTCACAGCAAGGCAAAAGCATTACGAGCTCTGTGACACTGTTCACTTTTCTTCAATTAGAAGTAGGTTCCCAGGTACTGCTGTTTGGCAGACATTGCATAATGCTGACACATTTAAATATGGAAATAAATTAGGCACAGTCTGCCATAATAACCTTCAGTTATGAGTGACACAAGTTTTTATTGGCCTGGGACGTGCCAGAACAGAGAATGCAGAAATGAAAAGATATCACTTTCCATGGGGTTTTCAAAACCATAAAATCTTCCTCTCAGGGTGTTAAAGAAAAAGGAAGGTGTTACAATAAATTAATTCATATAGATAGGATACAAAATTACTTAAAACAGCTGCTTATGTTCTTGAGTTACTGACTGTTGCTGTGCTAAAATACTAATTAATAGTAGATAGAGAGAAGACAGTACTGACATTTTGCAATTCCTGCAAAGTCACTTCTAAAAATTATTACTATGACCCAGGTAAGATGCACTGCTTAATGCTTTTTTGGCCAGTTTATGCACTTTTTTGTTATTTAATGACAATACTCTACCCAGTATTATTTAACTCTTTCCTTCAGACATATGCCACTTAAAAATATTACCAGAAATTTCACTTGTAAGAGGATTAAAATCAAAGCGGCTCTATCCAAATTAATTTAGGTAAGTACACTAGATAAATAAATCAGCACCCTTCAACTCTCAGAAAGCACTTCAAGCAATTTCAAGTCATTAAAAATACTTTTAGTTCCAACATTTTGGCTCTTAGAACAGTCTTAATGGTTATATGACGGTATGTTCTACTACTGGCAGTATGGCTTTTATTACATGCCCTGATCTATTTGATGATCATGGCAGCTTTTTAGAGAACTACAAAGAAAAGCTGAAATAATGAATTATTTTTCAGACAAGACTAATAAAACTGTTAATCAGAAATACCATAAATGTCAGAAGCTCTCATAAATCCTACACTTTATATAATCCTCCTTCTAAACATTCATCCAATAGAAGGAAAATCCTAAAAGGGGAAACAAAAACACTGTGCAAAAAAAGGAAGGGAACAAATGCACTCCTTGTGCACTCACAAAATCACACCACTTCATTTATCTGCTTTCCCTTACTGATTTATGAACTAGGATTACCATCCTAGGACTTAATTTCTGACATTTTATAAACATGTCATATAGATTAATATGATTGTATTTGATTTTTCTCTAGATCATAAGGTATTCCCATATGACAAGATACTGGCAATTATTTCCCCCCTATGCCACTATTACAAAATATTAGTGGGTTTTAATATACTTCTATCAGAATAAGAATCACTCCTCAACCCATTTTCCAGTGACTTACACATCACTGATCTGGAGACAACAAATAGAGCTTCAAAGTATAACTTGAAATGTATCTATCCAATTTACAATGACAATTTTGCTACTTTTGGTGACATTTGTCAAGAGTAAATGCTATTTGACCCTCTTTCCATCCACTTTTCAATACTCCTTGTAAAGAAATTTTCATTGGTAATTGAGGAGAATATAACGAGATGTAATGTTATGGATTTGTTAGCAAGAATTCATTTTGCATTTTTATGAGGTTCCAAGAATATTATGTTGGAAAGTAAAATTACAGAGCTGTCAGTTATGTCTGTTGGATCGTGTACTTATGTTAGTACGATGCTATGAAGTTTCAGTCATCTTTTGTGGGTTTCCATAGAGCTGTGCAGATGCTTTGTTCTACCTATAGTGCAAATACCTGCTAATTTGCTTCACTTTCTAACCGAAAGCACTGAATTAAATTTAAAAGAAAAAAAAACAAAACACCTAAATGCATAATGCTCAGGCAAAAAGATGGAGCTTTGTAACAGAAATCAGAGAGGCCTCCAGATCTCTTGACAACAGTGGTGCAGTAGATGGCCATTTTCAGCCACAGTGTGTATTTTGCTTTACCATCCACACACAAACAACAACTACCTTTAGCAATACCTGCAAAAATAAGTTGCCATTGACTTGATCATGCATCAGCTATTGTTCTTTCACAGTACAGTCTCATGTGAACACAGAATGCATGTAGACAAATACTCTACACCTTAGGGAGATTCCACAGAATTGTTCCATAACCTTCACACCCATAACCTCCATACCCAGAGGAGAGTCCAGTAATTTAAAATACGTGATTCTTGGTTTGAAAAGTGAAATCTAACAAAAAGTTCCATGGAGTACCAATGTGACCCTTCTGAGAGTGCTGTTCTAGTAAAAGAGCATGAAAAATACACAGTCCCTCTGTTTGAAAACTGGTAATGGATGCTTCTTTACAGTTCCCTGTTTTCTACCAATGGTAGAAATTGTCACCATATATTTGATGTTCCGTCAAACATCCAACTCAGGTTATTTTGTGTACTTGTACTTTTTTCAAAATGTATTATTCCTTTCCTATTTCCTACTATTGCTATAAGAAACCAAATAAATTTTACTAGTAAATTTTGTAATAACACAGAAAACCCCCAAACCCTTAATTCTTCCCTCCACTCTTTTTCATCAGTATAGGCTTAATCTTTAAAAAAATTACTCTGATAAGGACAATTTTTAGCTAGTCTTTGGAAAGAAACACTGAACTATTGAACTTAATTTTTTCGATATTTTGTTGAAACATTATTATGGGAGAATAAGGTGTGAAAATTCAGGCAATACTGCCATTTGAACATTGCATTACTTTCTTAGGTCAGAGAAATCTGTACTGATCACCTAAATAGTTGCATCCATATTTTATTAATGTTCGATGGATTTAGAATGACCCAATCAATATGTTAAGAGAAATTCAAACATGAAAGGGCAATTTTAAGCAAAACTTTATGTATTGTTTCACTGCAATCTTAAGCATGATGTTCTTCCCAATGTAGGAGGAGCTATGACTAACCAGAAATGCAGCTTGGTTTCCTAAATTGAAGCCTGGGCTCCAGTCAGCTGAGAGATGAAATGCTGTACTTTCAGATGGCACAACTCCCGTTTACAGGGACTTTACCACCCAAGCTTCACCTTCTGTATCTGCTACAACAGTTCAAATGGGATATGATCCTTTCAAGCTGAGAATGTATTTCACCTCATTCTAATTAACCTGATCACTACGTAGCCATACACATTCGTTAACATGAGGCACCAAGAAACCTCACATTTCTGTCGTCATCTGCACAGAATGCCATGACACTGTCTAAACATAATGTGCTGTCAGAGATTTGAAATGTCACAGGAAGATGGTGAATCAGACTGTCTGATTAAAAGAGAGTGACACGAGTTAAGAAAAGGAGATGAATGAATGAACGTTGCAAATCATTGGCAAGATGCAACATCGACCAAATTACTAGCTATCAAAATTCGGTTTCAACTTTCAGTGACGTAAGCAAATTAAGTTGGGTATTGGGGGTTTTTTCTGGTCAAATGTGGAGAAGCACACAGCAAAGTGTGTTACAATAGGACTTGTAGTTTGGTACGAACTTTTCAAAAAGTACTGGAGGAAAGAGGCTTTTATACCAATTTCACTATCTTAGAAGAAAAATAAGATGGCAGTGGTATCATAAGGCAGTTAAAAATCACTTCAAATTTCAGGAGGTGCCAGTCAAGAATTAGAAATGACCTATCAAATACGCTTTGTAACTTTAAATATGGAGCATTTTTACAGATGGAAGTATCATGTGAGTTTTACAAAGGAAAAGAAAAATGAAGGAACAGAGAAACCGAGCAAGAGAATTCACTATCATTTACTTAATTTGAATCAGTGTGTTGATCTCTGCCAGCTTATTTTATCAGATCTCTACCTAAAGCAGAGTGAGAGACTCCATGCTGCTAATTTCAACCTCACCTGGCCAGATGAGTTTCAGGAAATCTTGCTGGCAAAAATCTCTGCTCTGGCACTTAATTGTTCCATAACCCTTGTTAAGTAACTTCATCACTGTGTGTTTGAATTTCCTTGCCTACTTCTTTCCAACTGTAAAACAAGGTAAGGCCTCTTCTTACCACACACTTCCACTATATGTAGTCTATTGGGAATTCTGATTTCACTTTGAATCACAATTATAATAAACCAAATAAAGCATAACAGTTCATCAAATTATGCAACAACAAAGACATGATAGAGTAGCAAGAGAAAAACTAATAAATTTATCTGATTTTTAGAACCAAATGAGAAGATCTGAATAGTGCCCTGAGTAGTGCTGAATAAATGCACTTTGCTGAAACCTTATTTACTATTGGATTATTATAAGCAGACATGCCAGTTCTTAATGAATGCCTCCTTCCAAAATGACACAGGAAAAACTGGATTTTTTTTTTTCATCCTAGTGACATTAGCCTAACCAGGATCTGTCCCAGATGGCTGTCTGGTAGCAGATGTCTGCCTGTATGCAGAGATCATTGACCTCTGAAATCTGAGCTCCATATTAAAGACTTTCAGGGTGAATCTTTCTTTTTAAGTGAGAAAATAACCTTTCCTTTTTCTGAACAACAACCCAACACTAACTTTATTTTGTTATGGCCCTAATCCTCATTAGAATTTACTTCCATAGACTTCCCTTTGATAGTAATAAGTCTCTCTGTCATACTAAAGAGGGTCCAGGCTAATGAGTGCAAATCTGTATCTGAAAATTTTATTTAAACTTCTACTTTCATAAACCCAGATCCCCAGCAAGACCAGAATTACAAGATTCTGTCTCAGATTTCTTGTGATTTAGAAAATCTAAAAGGTCTCTGTTTCAACCAGCAACATTTCTAACTCACCACCCCTTGTTTTGCTCATCCTGCCTAAATCTGACAGTGATCAGGCTGCTGTGAAGGGGCTGCCATGAGATCATGCAAAATGCACCAGTGAAGCTTAATGTGTGCAATGACAGAGTTACAGGAAACAACTAATTTCTCATTTTCTGCCTCTTCCTCTCTTTCCTGTCAAAATTCTAATCGTATTAAAAAAATGCATTTTACTGACATTGTGTCAAGTATTCATAACTATTACCCAATGTAAGTGTTTGACTCTGGCTCCCAAATAATAATGTTAATGAGATAACACAGAACAGAGGGAGTGTGGGCTGCCAAGCCTGTGCAGCAAGCTACAGCAACATTTCTAATGCAAATTGTTTCCTCCTGGACACAACTGCATTTGATTTGAAGATTTCTTAGTGTATTCATTTTCAGGCTATATCATCCAACACATGGCTTATATCATCATCACTTTGCACAATCTTGTTTTCTGCCAAAAAGAAGTTTTAAAAATAACATAAAGTCATGGTAGAAATGAAGGCATATTGACAGGCCACTTTAATGGTCTTTCAACACTCTCTTGCTCCAGATTAGATATTTCCAACCATAATTTTTAGTCTACATCATTCTCCTCTTCCCAACAGCAGTACTTATATTGACAGTCTTGGGAAGTTATTCTGCTGTATTGCATCTCCATATCCAATATGCATCTTTTTAAAAAAAAAAAAAAAAAAGTGATTTGCCCTTTTAATGTTTTTGGATTTAATTGTAGCAACATCCTCTGTTCTTTCACTGAGGAAAAGAACTAAAGTAAGTCTTACTGGACTAAGTAATCTCTCATCAGATCTCACTTTCTAAAACAACAAAAAAAAATTGTATTGCCTCTCATTCTACTTAATTATACCCACACCAAACATCTTCAAGTTAACTATTTTAAGAAAAAAGGCCTTGTAGTAGCTGCACACTCAGCTGGGCTCTTTGTAATTCAGTCTCTAATGGCACTTTCAGGTCCCTTGACTCTTAGAAATTTGTACAGGCATCAGGGATGGGATAAAAAGGATGCACTCCTGTCAGTCAAAACGTAAAACTGAACAGAATCAGCTATTTGCCATCCTTTTCAGATGCTTAATATGTGCAGGGTCAAAAGAACAAACTAGGAGTTGCCTACTATTTGCATTCCTTAATGAACTGCTGGAGGCAACTGGGACATTGGAATAACAAAGACAACCTAAAGAGAACGTAATTAAAAAAACCTTTCTTGTTTGTATTTTTTAATACTACGGTTAACCCCAGAGACACAGAAAACATGCCTGTCTATTTTGAAAATGCTTTTACAATGACCTTTTCATCCTCAAAGATGCATATATGTGCCAAGCAATCTATGTAAGAATCAATGTTCTCTTTCTTGATTTAAAATTAATTTGTTTTCTTTTGAGGTAAGTTAATATATTTATAACAGGCCTTATGGTGTTCTGTAGCCACTTTACAGGGGTTTTATAAGCACCTTTCTCAAGGATTCTTCTATCTCACTTTTTATTACAGAGGCAGGAACTGTCCACTTGCAATTAGGGAAAAGTCAGCATTAGAAGTAGAAATTACATTTCTTTCTTACATATGAACAATAAATAATTACATTATTAATATCGCAGTGCTTTCACTACTACATCTGAATTTCCCCAGAGTTAAAAGGGATTGTGAACATATCCCTTAACAAAAAAACTAAACAAACACTCAAAAAACCTCATCAAAAAATCCTAAGAAAAATAAAAAAACCCTCCTCACCACAATCACAATTCTTCACATAAAAAATACCAAATATCCACTAAAATGAAGATTTTTCTCTTAATGGGCTAAATAAAACAAATTTTCCTCCCCACCTCACCCTGGATAATTTCAAATCTTCCAGCCTTGTGCTTATTTCTCATTTGAATAGTGTTCTCTGAAAGTAACAATGATTTCTCCATACAAGTCTTTAAAACTATTTTTTTTTTTTAGTATTGCCAAATAATACCGTTCTGTTCCAGAACATACATGAGGAGCTGCTCTGGATACTTAACATCTCTCACGGCTCTCCCCGGAACTGAAACAAGATGCTGACTGCAAGGGGCTACTTAGGGAAAGACTTTTATCTTCTACATTTCTCACTGAAACTGTTTCTCTCCCCAAAGCACAGGAGACCACCAGTGAGGCAATGCAAGAAAAATCAAAGGTGACTGACTTCTTAAAGAAGGACAATTCCTCATAAGCTTTTCAGACAGGCAAGATTTTTATATTTTAGCCTTTCTTGACATATTTCTGAGTCCTCTGTTGAGGAATAACATGGCTGCTGAGCACAAGAAGCATTCTTAAAGTGCCCATCCTGGTAAAAAAGGGCACTAAAAAAACAAATAAAAAATTTGCACATAGATACATTCTTATTGCAAAACAAAAATTATAGTACAAAATATGAAACTATCTTCCTTTGAAGTTATTAACAATAATTCTTTATCGGCTTTCATTTTTAGCAAGGATGACCTCAGAAAATCTTGATTTTTTTCTGCAGTTGTGTAGTGTAAGCCAAGACAACTGAACCATTTTAGTAGCAGTGGTAGGTGCTCAGAGAGGAACACTCAAGTATTATTATCCCTGATACCATCAAACCCTATAGTTTGTGCTGTATATAGCAGTTTTGAAACATGTCATGGAGATGGAGTGGTTCATACTTTGTATTTTTCTTGACAATAGATGTTAATATTTTCTGGTATTTAGAGTGTCAGCTTTTTGACAACTTATATTGCATTTTGGGGTTGTTTGGGGTTTTTGTGTTATCTGAAAACTAAATTGTGTATGACTCAGTACAAAATGAAGCCTATCACTTGACTACCACTTCTAGCCTCTCTTCTTGTGGATACTTTTGCAAAGTAAATATTCTTGTGAGAAAGCAGTGGTATCTTAGGAGGTGAGGTGGGGGTGAGTGGATAAAGAAGAAAAATCAGGAAAAATGAGGATCACAAAAATGTTTGTATCTCAGCCTGAACAATGATTTTTGAAGATGTTTTTCTTGAAGGGGGAGAACCTACTAAATCATGGTCATTAAAGCACTTCAAATCTTGTGATATTCTCATCTGTAAAAATTGTGCTAGGCAAGAAGGAGATATGAGCTACATTGCAAAATGACACAAGGTCTTCCTCTGGCATTCCACCCAACAATATTCAAAAGTAATGCTGAAATTGCCAGAGCAATACCTGAAAATTGGGTAGAAATTTCCATAGAAAAGGTGGACACATTTATGCAGATACACTCTTTCCACAAATTTGTATATTAACTTCAGAGTGCTCTCCAAGGCCCCATGCAAAGCTTCCAGATAATACTAACTGTAATTATTTTAAAAAAATCTTGAAATATTCAAGTTTGAGGTCTGCTCTTTTATAAGTTGTATTTTAGCCTTCCAGCTTGAAAGTAGCGGCATGAAATAACTGGAGTCTTAAGCACCTACATCTTTTTTTTTATCACATAACTTAATCACAGAATGTTAAGGAATTGGAATGGACCTTAAAGATTTTTGAAGCATTGTTGAAGAGCAACAGAACACAAAAGTTCGTACAAAGGAGGAAGTAGGAAAATGTGACATTTCTAATAACGAGGAGGGAACATGGCTTGTTATGTAGCTCAATACACAAAGAGGAAGAATTATAGACTTATTTCAGAACTGCAGCCTGGTCTTATACACCGTAAAAGACTTTGCCTTCAAAGCTGCCTGTGACACACTGCGCACACGTGGAACAACAGAAGAAAGGGATGACAAGAGCAGCAGAGCTGACATGTTTGGTACCAGTGTCAAGATCATTTTATGGTTCATGCTTTGCCTGCAGAAAGCACCTAGGAGCAAATTGTCTCTTTCAGACTCTCAAAAAACTGCTGCTGTGATGAAGGAAAATCATTCCCTGTCTCCCAAAGGAAAATTATCCCCTGCAGATTCTTTTTGCTCTCTCTTTTTCCCTCCTTCCTCCCACTTCACATAGCAATAGCTCATGAAAGCATAGTGGTTCCTCCTATAAGAGGGAGGAATATTACACATTTATCAACAAAGTTTTAATGTAGAGTAACTGACTTCCGCAATAAAACAATACATAAGGTAAAAAAAGAGTAGGAGAAAATATTATAAACAAAGCTATCATCTGGTAATTTCTCTGGTATCTCCTATCTAAAAACTGAGACTGTAAAAATGAAGCTAAAGAGATTAAGAAGTAACAGGACTACTTAAAAGAGAACCCACAGATATACATTAAATAAGATCAAATCCATGGGATAAGGCTAAAAAAAGGTCTACAACAGACTTTATCTCTCAAGCCAAGACATTTTGTCCCAGAAAGACAAAAGTGTGTTGAGCATTGCAGAACTTTTCCAGTTCCAGTTGTCTTTGCGCAAGTCAGACACACATACACAAAGCAAGATTAGTGAGATCTGGGAGATCAGTGACCATCACAAAGCTCCAGTAATGAAAAAGAATTACTATCCAGAGTGGGAAATCACCTCTAGACCATCTCTGAAATTGTGGAACACAATTGGAAATTACATGAGGGTGCTTGTAAAAAACACAACAGTTTGAAAACAGCCTAATTTCTGAAAAAGGCATGCTTTATACTACTAAAAGATAATCACTATCATGTCCAATAGTAAGACCTATGAAGAATAAGATGCTACAATGGGAAGACTATGATTGTACACAAACGTTCATAAGATATCTCAGTTTGCAAATAATTCTGTAATTTGGCTGACTTAAAATCCCCATAATTTTCAAAGGGAGTTTTTGTGTCCAGTGTTAAGATTATGCAGGGTCCAAGGTTATAATGTGTTTTTAATCCAGCAGTGGTGAAGCTGATGCTGTGACTAAATACTGTAATAGATGTCATGCAATAGCCAAATTCTATACAGTGGGAATCCTGTGAATACATAGTTGAAATCTGTGAAATTTAGCCTTTTTTTGGAGCAAGAATGCCACTTCTTTAGGCCTTAGCTGTCACTACAGAAAAAGCATGGCCCAGGCACAGCCTGGGGTGAACTCTCCATCTCACTAAACAATTAAATAAAAATAAATAAATAGTCCCAGAAGCAAAATCTCTTCCTCTCTGCTTGCCAGCAGAGGAGGGTGCCAGACCACTGGCAACTACAGTGTCCCATCATCAAATAAGGGACTATATCATACTCATACAACATACATATCTCCATGATATCTGTATCCCTCTTCTGACACTTAGGGTTAAACCCTTCAGACTGAAAAGGACTTAAACCCTCAAGTCTTTCTCGGTAAGTGTTTTAGCCATTGAAGAAGAAATTCCACAGTAACATCATCCCTGTGAACATACAGTTCTGCCTTGTAAAGCTAAAAGCTGTACACATTTTTTTTCCAAGTCTTCTGCCTATACAAAGGCATCTGTCTGCCTCATCAGACATTACTAAGTTGCACGTACCCAAAGTTGCCCTTAAAAATAATTATAACATTTCTGATATACATTCTCTAATGCCAGCAGCATGAGGTGCAGCTGCTTTAGGCTCTATTTTAATGATTTTCTTCAAGTACCACTTATGTAGCAAAAGTCTAATTTCACTTTTCTACAATAACTACAATTATTTGTGGTATTATGGTACCTATACCTGACTCATCCTGCATAAAGAAAAGGGCAAGCTTCCCTCATTCAATAATTTTTGCATCAGTCTTAGTTGCTTGCTCTTGAGATGGCTCCTCTTTTAGAAAGACATGCAGTTTTGATCAAAGACTTCCTCTAATGGAAAATCTATCATATTCCCTGAATGATGCATTCCAATAATAAAATACTCTGGCTTCTGAAAATGTGCATCATCTTTCCTGATCAAATTCTCTGACTTTCAGGCTCAGCCTCAGGATCTTGTTATGTTTTGTCTTCATGATAAATGAATCTCCAAGACCAAGTATCTACTCTATGTGGAGTAGATATGTCATCTCTTATGCTTTTCTTTGACAAACAAAAGCAAACAGAAGAAAACACTACTGAAAAAAAAAAAAAAAGAAAAAAATTAACCCCCCCATATAAATTTGCTTAAGATTGGCTCAGTGTTTCTAAACAAAAGATGACTAGGTCTCGTCTTGCATACAAAGTCAGATTTTTCCACTTCCTCATCAACAGTCAAGCACAGAGGTTCAAATTTAAAGAAAGTTTGGTTTGGGATCTGATGACTGTAAATACATGCTCTTTTGGTGAAGCCAGGCATATCTTCTGGTATTTTGTCTCCTATTTGAGAAATACCCTGGACCTCTTTGCCACACACGCTACTCAATAGCAAAGCACTGGTAAAGGTTTCTTTTATTAGGTCAGTAACAAAAAAGCATCAGTAACAAAAAAGCATCAGTACATTAGTAACCAATGATAAACAAAGGAGTTTAACTGTCCAGCATCTATATATCTTACATTGTAGCTTTCTTTATGTATACACACATTCCAAATAGTCTCAGTTCACTTTTACAAGTTGGTAGCAGCTTATATTAACAACTTGCACACACGAACACGTACATATAAACCTCAACAGGAATCATTTTGTATTAATCAGTCTGGCAACAAGACCCTGCAGTAACTGACATTTCCAATAGTCATGCACAATTTTTATGAACAGTTAAGGTCAGATAAGAGGGGGAGAGGAAGAGACACAGGAAGACTCAAAGAGAAATGACAAGCAAGCAAACCATTAACTGAAGGTAGGTTATTGTCTCCCAGTTCTTCAGATAAAAACGATAAGGATTAAGAGGCAGTGTCACTATCATCATAAGGAAAAGTCTACTTTTTGGCTAAAAACAGCTTCTAGAACTGTATTTGTAAAGCCAGACTAGCTGGGAGGGCAAGAAAAAAAAACAGCTGGTGCAGAAAAACTTCAAGTTGCAGAGGGCATTTTAGAAAATCAAATGAATATGTCCTCATCTAGGATTATCTAAGCTATCCTGGAGGAGGATGCATTTTTTGATTAAAAGGTTTGTGCTAAGGTCCGTCCTTTGAGAAGTGTGAAGTCTAGGGGTCACATTTTATAACAGAGATACTGTAAATTCTTGCAGATCTACTAACCAAGCCCAGCTGGCACTAAAGGTACTATGGTGTGGGAGTTGGTATGAAAACAGAATTACATAATTCTACCCAGGACAGTGAAAATTAGTAAATCCCTCTCCATGTGGATTGATTCCAGGAGAGACAAAGGCAAAGTAAGCCCTTTAACTTTGGTACAGTATTTCTCTGTATGTAGTAATTGTTTTTTGACATGTTAGCAGAATTACTTAGGTAACTAACGCGGTTAGGTAATGTCTCTGTATACAGACAAGCTTTGAAGGTCAACCTCAGCACTCTGTGGTTCAAGTCATTCTAAGACGTTCAATATAATTGGTCTGGTAGAGCTACAATTTGTTACAAAGTGAAAATAAGGACACTTTAAGAAGTGAAATAATTAAAGGTATAATGAAATTTCTAGTATATTGAATGTTTAGTAAGGAAATGTACAGAGTCACTAGATATCCTCCTATTGACTTAACATAGTTCTACACATTCCAGTAAGAAATCTGTTTGAATGCCCAGGCAGCCGTGTCTGACCACACTGTGAATGTCAGCTCATTGACCCAATCAGTGAACTCTTGCCATTTTAAACTTAGGCAAATCATTAACCACGTAGAAAAGTTGAGATTATTACTTAGCTGCCTGTTCAGCTGCAGGTACCAGCATGGTATTTATAATCTGATGAACCAAGAACAATAAATATTTTCTGCGTTCACCTTTTGAGCTACACACGGCACACATAAATCCCAGAGGTGCTAACATCACTGCAAAAACTACGCAATTAGAATTTGCTAATCTAATTTGCAAATAGCAGAAATAAATAAAAATATGTGCGAGGCTTTTTGGGAGCCATAGGAGACTGGTAAGGGGTACAATCACGTGACATTCCACAGTACTGGGGCAGGCTGGCTGCGTGCCACTCTTAGCCACTGTAACTGCACCCCACGAGAATTCAGCTGCAAATCTTTGTTTCCTTTGTGTCTTTCATATCTTTGCAATTCTCAAGGCAAAAGGCAAAGACAAAGTCTTTCAGCTGGAGTTCTTTCATCCAAGAACATTCTTCATCCAAGGCCAAAAGTTCACCCATATTCTAAAAGGCCTTTGGATCTGCATGTTCAGTCATCTTCATCCAATCGTATTTCTTTGGGATCATTACTCAGTCCTTGTGGCCGATCCTAAAAGAACACCAATAAAAACTATCTTCATTCCTTCAAATACAACCTTCAATGGTTTTATCTCTAGGACCACTGTATGAGATCATTGCGTCAAAGGTGCAAAATGGATTCATAGATATTTCAATTAGAGCCACAACACATTGAAACACCGTTCCTATAATTTTTGAGATTCTAGTTTCAATCAACTCTTTAGATACAGGTTATCAAGGTACAATAGGCTTTCTGGAAAACAGCACATATAAACACATTATTTTCCCCCTGTGATGACAGCTATTAAAAAAGACTACTTTCTAGCTTTCCCAGGACAATATTTCTAAAGTGATAAAAATTGTGATATAAGATCATAGCTGTATATTACACTAGTGCAAAGTACCCTGAATATAAAACTCTAGAATATGAGGATGTTCTGTATCAACTGAAATTGCTTTACTAGAGTAGAAAGAAGCAAAATTTCCTCTGCGAGGAAACTAGACAGTTATTTAATGGTGCATAATAATGCTATAGAAGAGTTTATAACACAAAGCAAAAAACCGCTGCAATTGTAACTTTTGATTGCCTAAAAAAAAAAAAAAAAAAAGAGCATCAGCTAATCTTGGTTTCAAACAAACCATTTTTTAACCTGCCCTTTGCTATTCCACATCATCTAGCTCACTTAAATTTCTTCCATCTCCTTTTTTATATATAAAGTTTTCCAATCCTTCCTTTCCTTTTTTTCATATTTTCCCTGAGCCACCTATTCACCTCTTTCATTCTTCCTTCTTTGTCTCTTTGGGTAGCCTCTCCCTGCTACCCTTCTCTTTAATTCCGTGAGCCCCCTTATGATTTTAGTCTTGGCCTTTCTCCCTAAGCATCATTCACAACTCCATTTTGGTCTGCACATTCTCTCTACACTTTCTGGAGTTCCTGCCCTTTTTCAGACTACTGCCCCACAGTCACCCTCAGTTCTTTGCTTTTATTGTTCTGGTTTTTTAACCTTCACTTCTTTTCCTATCTCTCTTTCACCTAAAGCCATTGTAATTTCAATTTTATTTCTCTTTGTTTTGTATGCTATCAAGCTTCAGCTATTGTACCACCTATCCAAACAACTGGGTCACAAAATGTTTTCTAGAATAAAGGGCCAATCTTGTCTTTTTCTAATAATATGAAAAGACTAAGCTGGAGTTTAAAAAAAAAAAAAAATCAGCAACCCAAACCCACAAAACCTTCTCCTTAAAACAATGCTGTCAGTTTTCATTATGTTATTACAATAGTTGAAATAATTGTTTTTATTACTACTGTATCTGCAGTTCCTGAAGGAAGTCCATAAAAAAACCTCACTCCAATGCAAGTTTCAGTTTTTGTAGGTTACAAGAAAAGCATGAAACATGCTTCTGTCTTAGCTAAGTGAATCACAAGTGAGAAAGAGTATAATTCAACCCTAATATTTTAAACTCTTCAATTTTTAAACTAGCTGTATAACTATTAGCATTCTGACTCACAGGGGCAGACGTAAACCTGATATGAATAGAAGAGCAGACTGCATTACAGCTTAAATCCATACCTGATTTTGAACTATTTTAACACTGCACACTGTATGGTCAGAATATTAAAGGAAGAGAAGAAATAAAAGGAAAGCTGATCTCCAGCAGTGACCACATGAATGCCATTAAAATGTCACTCATTACACTAAAGTAAGGAAGATTGTCTCAGTAACTTTTATTCAGTTTTGGATGGAAATAATCACTGACAAGCAGTGACAAGTGCTTGGTACTTTGCAGATTTTAAAGCAGTAGCAAGTGGAGAAAAAGCTCAAGTTTCTGCATCAGTTTGCAATATTTTTTCCTATCAAAAGTAATTTCTTGATCTCAAATTAGAAGGTCAGAAAAAGGACATTATTGAGGATTACTTTTTCCTTGGATGGAACACAATCAATACCCCTTCATTAATTATCTCAAAACAAGATGATGGGGAAGAAAAAAGTTTGTTGGATTAGTTTTTTTTTCTCCCTCAGTCTCCACAAAACCTTCAACTGCTGTGTTTTATATAGTTCTGGGACTAATACAGTTAAATTGCTCTCAGGATTTCTCTATTATGATTCTATCTACTTTTTCAATGTAAAAGTAGAAAGGATTAAACTTTTCACTACAAACTATTTGACATCCATCTTCTAATATAAGTGATACCAACTAGACTATGTTTGCATAACTGGGTTAATTACTTACAAAAAAATATTTCTCTATCAATTCTGTGCTGAGGTGAATTTTAAGATGGTGAAGGGTTAAGAAATCAAATCCTTTATAACACTAACTTTTTGAAAGATGTTAACACATCATATTAGCTCAAACAGAGGCTTCCTATTGACACTCTATTCTGCCTTCAAGGCAGGACCAAAGCAGATATCAGATTTTAAACTTGATAAAACTGATGGGATTTGATTTGTATAAAACAATAACTCAAGTTATTTAAAGCTTATTAATACTTTAGTGTCCTTTGGTCTTTAGCTTTTAATGTGTAAACTAGATTTCTGTGCATCAGAGTCAATAAAAAACTTAGAGCTGAAATGGGACAGTGATATAAGGTACCGTATATCTTCCTATAAACGCAAAAATCATAAGCTTTTTTTAACATCAAGACAAATTTTAAAAGAGAAATTAGACTGTGTAAGCAGCTGGCTGGAGGAAGACTGAAGGCAAAATGAGGGTGCATGCTCAAGTAACTTTTTCCTCAACAAATTTCAGGCCTGTTGGATTTTGGACCTAGTATATTATGCAATTAAGGATCATTTTCTAGATCCTGAGGCCTTCCTAAATTTATTGATGAACAGACCCAAGTTATTGCTATCTGTCCTGTCAATGTTAGCAAATAGCCCTTATTTTTCCCCACCTGATTCCTGAAAATTACAGTACCCCCCAAAAAAAAAAAATCTAAAACTGCCAACAGCAAGCCTGGCACTGGGTCAGTGTTCTCCTTGCAGTAAACTCTGAAATGCCAGGAAGTGCTTGGAAGCACTCACAAACAATTTTCTCAGTGTTCCCTTTTCAATACTGAAGCCAGCTGTGGGTCAAGCCAGTGCTAAAACAAATCTGAGCTTTACAGCTGTTGAAATACTTAAGCCACACCAGATTTTAAAATGATGTCACAGCAGTGCAGTTATTACTTGCCTGCCACAGGATCTGTTGATGGCAGTTAAAGTTCTTATTCATCGGGGGCCCGAATAATTGAAACAATCCATCTGCTCTATGTACTCCCTTTCTGCCTATACTGTCATTACTTACCGCCGTGTGATATTTGCCAGTGATGTCATACTTAATCAAGCAACTGGCGGCCTGTTAGATCTCCTGAGAACTGTGCTGTCATGCAGCATAGGTAAGTAAAATATTCCACCTGTTTCAAACTTTCCCTTGCAAAACCTGATGGGACATGATATTTGGCAGTGACTGTCATAACCGATCCAGCAGTTGCCAGACTTGTGCATATTTCCTGAAAGCTTCTGCTGTTTTTCATCATGAATTCCAGATAATTGAAATAATTTACCTGTTCTAAGGCCCAGCATTGACTCTAGCATTTTCAGCACTGGGATGCTTGCCTATTGTCATATTTAAGAGCAGCAGGAGGAAGAGGCTTTGATTACTATTTCACAAGATGCCACAGCACCACAAAGTGATGTTACTAAACTGCCAGACATTACTCTACTCTCTGTACTCATACTATGACTCACAAGTGCACGTGCTATGCAATAGCCACCTAGTGTTAGAAAGGTGTAGGAGGAGGAAATGAAGGAGAGCATGCAAGCTAGTTTTGCAATCGGGCTGGTCATGGGAGTCCTCTTACAGCTCCCATGCGATGAGTGATTTAAACACTCCAGTGCTCTGTTGGTTAAGTGAACATCTTTTAAGATTTTTTTCAGTAGTTAAGGAGCCTACAAATGTTTTACAGAGGATCAGATACCCGAAATTATGCCTTTCACAACGTATTACATAGTTAAAGGAGACTCCTTCTTGTTGATATACAGATTTTTAGAATAGTCCAGTTAACTGTATTAGCCATAAAAAGCTTTGATATGTTCTTCTGCTAGGGGATATAGACGTTTTTTGTAGCCATATTGTATTACTCAGATCACATCCCACTCTTCAATTTACTGTATTCATCTCAAGGATGAGTGCTCAGTTGGGACCATTGCTCTGCTTAGAATCTGAGCAGGTCACACACAAACTGAGAGTGACTGTGGAAGTCTTTCCAACAGTTTCATCAGGATCCAACATTTCTGCAGTAGTGCTTTAAGGCATTCTATATTTTGCCCTGCACAAAATACAGATATAGAATTATTTTAAAAAGACCTTTTCTAGCATAGTATCTACCTCTAATAATGTCCAACTTTTCTGAAGTCTAAGTTTCTCTTTATCTACAGCTTTTTTTTTTCAGCTCTTTACCTTCAAACAAATTACACTGAAATGACTAAAGAGAAATGCTTTTTTTAAAAGGGTGAAAAGCAGCCAAATCTTATACAGATGTAAAGCTAGGAATGATATCAACAACATTAGAGTTACAATTATCTACCCACTCAAAAAAAAAAAATAAATTTTTTTTTATTTGGGTGTAAATGAAACCAACACAGAAAGTCAAGATGATCTGTTAAGAAAATCAGTTTACAAGTTATGGTATAAAAGGAATACTATATGAAAAAAGGAATAATCTTTCCTCACCTTACTTCAAGCCTTTTAGAATAGAAAGTGTTAAGTGTTTCTTGATTAGAAAGGTTTGATGCGTGTTAGTGTAAAGATGAATTCAAGTCCTGACATCAAGAAGAAATTTGTTTCCATCAAAAATGAGAGTTGGTACATCCATACAGGGACAGGTAGTCACTGTAGGTCTGTGGCCCAGAATGCAGCCAGGACCTTCGAATCTTCTAACCTTCAGGTCCCAGGAGCAGCACAACACACACAACCCAAGCACTATTTACGTGCTTTTCCCCATTGAGAAATATCTTAATTGTAAGAAGCAACTAACCTAGTGGGAAAGTTTCAAATTTAAAACTTATGAAGTTTTTCTAGGAAGATTTGATATTCTACTGCAATGAGTCTTTGTCAAGCATCACTTACTTGAGTAAATAAAAACCAGAAAGGACACTGCTCTATTTATACACACACCTGTGGGGTGAGGGAAATCCACTTTTGATGAAAATTTTTTTTTTTAAATGTTCGTTGTTGAGGATCGATTGTAGAAAATTCAAAAGGGTGACTTTACAGATAATTGGCTCTGACTAACAGAAGAAAATAACACTGCAGCTTTTTGTAAACAGTGGGATGCAATTATGCACCATTAATTACACTGGCATGCCAATGAAAGGTCAGATAACATACATAAAGGAGGAACAAGAAAGTAGTCCCACACCCTGATAATTTTACTGCTTGAAAATACTTGTGCTTATATGGCACTCTTGAGGTGAGAGGAAATAATTCTTCATTTAAATCAGGTGAAAATTTGATGTCAGATTCTGATCTGACTTAAACCCAAGAACATGAAATAAAACGAGGTGATAGAAATAAAAAAAGGTATTGCAAACTTTAATGTAATCACCTATTCTTTCATCCTGAACAGGCAACTCTGCCCAGGAATGGATATATAACACCAGGCAGCAACATTTTCACTTAGCAAGGGATCACAAACAGCTTGCCAGGAGTATTTTAATTCAAAGCAGAAGACCTAACTTTCCTTATCTTTGTACATGTTTTTATTAAGATAATCTTAATGTTATTTTTCTCAATGTCTTCACCCAGTCACTGCTCCCAGTGTCAGCTCCTCAGAATGTAATGCTGTGCTTCTTGATCCACCATTTTTTAAAAAAAATTATCTTTGTTAGCAGTAAAAAAAAATAGCATTTTTTTCCCAAGAGAAGTAACTTTTAACTAGATTCTTCCCTGCTCACCAAACTGCTTCCTCCCAATTGCTTTATTTACACAGACTAATTTGCCAGTGAATGAAAAATGGCAGCAAGTTTTGTGGCTTTGTGCACGTATTTCAAACGCCCTAATAAAGAAAAGACACAATAGCTTATGATGTCATCTCTGCATGCAATATATATGGCTTTTCCTGATTCTTTCAATTTTTCTTAATTGATTAGAAATACATATGCAACCTTGAAGGACAAAAGCTTCTGAAGTAAAAAGCACAGTGTTCTACTATTTATCACTAATGGAGTCAGCTGTGCCTTTTTGCCAGGATGAAAAAGACTTGCAAAGATATTCTGATACTGCTGTTTCCTCTCCCAAAACAGAACTGAGACTTGGCAAGAGGTAAAGATGGGCAAAATTGTGCCAAAGAACATATCAGGGATGTACCTTCTTATTGGCAGGCTGGAGTTGGGTTAGGTGATCTAATGGAATATAATGGCCTAAGTTGACAGCATTTGGTTTCTCAAGTTCAGACTACAGAGTTTAGGTCTTGAGAGGGATTGGGGATGGCATTCTTCAAAAACAGCACAAAGCAAAAAAATCCCAACAAAACCCTAACCAGTTTAGCCCTATCTCCTCATACACTCCTCTTCCCTTCCAAAAAGAATAAATGATTCAGTTAAAAATTGAAGCGATTAGAGTGTTGACAAAGAACAGAAAAGGACTAGGGGAAAAATATTTTCATTTTTCTATTTAGTACTGTAGGAAAATCCTGTTTTCAGCACTTCCATTCCACGAATCTCCCTTGAAATACTAAAAAGCCTGAAACTGTCTCCTTTCCTCATGTCATTTTAACTTTTCACATAGTTACAGAGGAATTGTCAATGGTCACACTGAGCACTTAAATCTAATTTATCAATAGGGTAAGTCGAACTTTCACAGTAATTTAAATAAGCAGGATACATATTTCAACACAGCGCTACATCACCACAGTTGCTAAGTTAAAGGCAAGCATTTAATTGCATGAGAATTTTTGACAGAGTGTGAGGGAAGTGGTGTAATGAGATTGTCTTTGAACAAACTTAGTGGAATAAGCACTGATAAAGATATCAAAGAATTAATGTTGAAAATGAAATTAATTCTGAATAAGGAAACTTCCAATTTCTGGATTTTAAGTTGAAACAAAATGTAGAGCAGAAGTGAACTTGAAAACTAGGTTAACCTCTCTTTCACTTTGCATTTCATTTTATATTGAAGATGTGGGTTTTTTTAAACCTGTGGTTTTGTCTAACTGCACAGCTCCTTGAATAGGAAACACATCTTTCCTTTCAAGTCTCTCCAAGTTGCTACAGAACACCTTTGATACTATGCACTGTACCTAGACTTTTGCTTAGGCAGCAAATGCTGCTCTTAGGCAATGGTTATCTTGAGTAGCTATAGCATCATTAACTTGTCTCAAATGCCCCATTTTTAGAAATTGTTCTTGTTAAGAAGAATTTCAAAAGAGTATAGAAGAGCTGAAAAGGACTGAGTGTTTTAGATTAGGCTATTATAATAAAATTGAGCACCCCAATCAAGTCCTTTGGTATCTTAACTGATTTATCACATCCTATCTCTCCTGTGCTAAAAGAGGTCTGAAAAAAGTATGCACCAGCAATTTCATAGTAGCATCTCATGTTAGACTTCCTTTATCCCCACAGGTCAGATTCCACTTTAGATTATATTACCTACAAGAAAAATAAAAAAATCTTCTACCTTCATATATTAATATATCAATGAGATTGTGTCTGACATGTCATGTGCTCAATCTAGTAGACAGTAATTAGTAGACAGTAGACATGATTTTGAGAGAACACTCAATTATTTCTAAGGTAAGAAAGAAACAAAAAAAAAGACATTTGGGGCATTTCCTCTGGGAGAGATCAACTATCACAGCACTACTTGCTCAGATACAAAGCCAGAGTCCCAGTCTTCCTTCTGGCTTCTCTTCCAGCCACTTCTACAAAGAAGTAAGTAGGCATTTGGATGACTTCTGTGTACCTTACACCTCCCTGAAACCATGACTCATAAGAAGAAAATTATCTTACTTAACTTAAAATTTTTATCCATTATTCAGTTTAGTGACTCAATAAAGAGGCACACTACATAAATCATTATAATATTTGAAAAAGCTTTAAGAAACAGTCACTCAGTACAAACTGCTGAAGAAAACCAAAAGTAAACAAGCTGTACCCAAAAGTTACTGATGGGCTAAATAGAACATATAACCCGCCTGACTGCTACCTAGACAAGACCAGCACTAGTTTTTGATCCTAGAGCTCTATCAGAAGCAAGGAATACTGCTTTCCATGAACAAAGGAATCTGTGGTCTGACAGGGAACATTCTTTGCCTACCCATTCAAATACATGTTGAGGTGCAAATATAGTTCCATGGCATTCATTCTAGTCAAGAATTAAGTAGATGCTTTTGGAGACAATGAATGTTATGTTTTTGAGATTCAAATAGCAGCAGCTAAAAATTTCATCAGTGCAGCCCACTCCTCTAGGTTCCTCCTAGAAGCTAGATTTCATTAGAACAGGGGGTAACATGAAGGGACTGAACCCCACCACTCCAGTAGTTCTGTTCCCCTTCTCCCCTGTTAATTTCTATGTGAGTTCCCTACAGAAGTATTTATAGTGACATTTTAAAAAAGGAATGGTCCATTATTTTAAACTTTGCTTGGATTATTTACTAGTGTGTCTATACAATTAATTACAATCTCTGATTATTTTCCTGGCCATGTTAACAGTTTATTTTTAATAAAGATGTTCAGGTTACCAAAAGGTGATGCTTTGACTTGAATCTTGGAAGTTTATAATTAAAAAGGGCTTTTTGATAGCAGTGGTCAGGCATATAGCCTTAATCCTACTCATAAAAGGAAAAGGCTATCTGAACCTAAGTCAAATAGCACACAGAAAGGAAGACAAAAGGCATTCCATTCAGATTAATTTGCTTCTGGTGCTTCTTTTTGTCATTATTGGTTTTAGGTGCCTGAGAACCCAGAAAAATCCACTTCTACATGCTTATAACTTTGTCCACAGAAGACTCAGAAATTAATTTCTAATTTCATCTTGAAGCCAATTCTTAAGGAAAAAAGAGTAATCCAAATGATACACAGTGAGAAACAGAAAGACACACATAGAAGAAAACAAAGAATTCATTATTTTAGAAGATGGATATTGCTGCTAGTTAACTCCACACCAAAGGTCTCCGATCACAACTGTCTTTGGGAATAGACTCATGAAGGGATTGGCTTTGCTTATAATGTTCAATATTTTCTCAACTATTTGAAGAAAAAAGAAAAAGAGCTCAATCAAAACATTCTTAACATCTTTGTAAAACAGTAATTACACTTCCTTGATATGCTAATGTATCAATGGAAGGTTAATTTATCCTTATTCTAAGAAAGCTGTCACTTTGCAAACAAAATCCAAGACACGGAATGACTGGCTGATTTTATTCTATTAAGCTATGTTAGAAAATGTAAGAGAAATTTCTTCAATGTACAAATAAAATATATAAATATAAAATATACAAACTGAATTTACATTTCAAAATATTTTCTGGAGTATACAGTTGGCAAATAAGTTTGCCAATATTAAGAGACTGCCTGGCACTTTGTATATTCTACATCCAGTATTACCACTATTTATTCAAATAAAGGTGATGAGGCCCATTCTTTTAATTTGTAAGAGAATGCTGCCTTTACATGTGTAAAGTAGGGGTCTGGGCCAAGACTCATGTTTATTGAGACGAGAGTTCATTTAATGATTTTAAGGTTTTAATACTATGTAATTAAATTTTTGTCAACACAAATCAAAATACCTGATATAGATCTTGTTACTGCAGTCAGAGGCAGGTGAGCAGACTTTTGCTCTCTTGGGAAGCCCTTTTGACACAAAGAGTGCTCCAAACTGATGAATCTTGGCATTCTCTGCACAACCACTGTAATCACATACTTAGAGCATCTGTCCATAATGACCTGGCAGTAGGATAGAGTTGCTCCTTTGTAATTCTGAAGTTTAAGAAAGCCTTATTTAAATATGAGGGAAGATACAAATATTTATTAGATAGTCTTAGAAGAACATAATTTGATGGTGCTTTTCATCATAATATTGCTGATGATCACTCCCTCAAGTCTCTTCAGAAGTGCCTAGAACTTTCCACACACACCCAGGAAGCTTTCAAGAGGAAATGCAAGCCTAAACATTCTGGTTTTAAGTATTGCATAATGATATGTATTACAGAATCAGGTTTTGTTTTGCGTTTTTCAATTTAGCATACATAATTTTCAGTTTTACCAGTAATTCAGAAAGCTTTAATACTTAATTAGTCTAAGCTTGGTAAGTCAGCCAATGAAAAATAAAGTGTTTAAGCTATATTAATTGTAAACAATGTTAACGTTTAATTTTCTGAATGATGGAGCAGCACAAAAACAAACTTGAGTAACACTATGATTAATTAATTGATTAGCTAGTTTCTGTTGAGAATCATAGTCAATAAGAGTCTGTCAATACAAATTGCTATCAACTGCCACTTTATGAAGTGCCAAAAATAATGGGTTCAGGTGCATACTAGAACTAGTTGTCGTGAATGCCAATTTACCACAGAGAAATGGATTGTTTATCACCTAATTTAATTTGAGACAGCTAACTCACTTGTAATAACTCATTTTAGCATTGAATGTTCAAGAGCTTGAGTGTTGTTAAAAGGAGCAGCTTGTTGTAATAAGTTTGTAAATTTAAATTCTTCTGTAAATAATTTAAAGCAACCTGTAAATCAATTTTGCCATTGATTACCTCAAAAATATATAGCAATTGTATTCAACATCTAGACACCTCCACCCTTCCCACTGGCAGCATGTTTCATTACAAATGCTTCCCTACTGCTGCAGTATTAGAACTGAATCTGTATTTTTAATAACAACGACATGGATGTGGTGTCCAACGTTGCTTCTGGCTGACTCACCCAAAACACTTTGTGGGGTCTCTTAGGTCATGTACATTAGCAAATATGTCACATGTGGAGGCATTTTATACACTTCAGAACATCTGGACAGATTGATGTCCAGATGCCAAAGAAGAAAATGCAGAGAAGGTTCACAGCACAGTGAATGGACAAAAAGTTCCTCTAGTTTGGGGCAAGGGAGGGTTTAGCTCATCCTCTGCTTTCTCTATCCTCTTTCTGAAGTCTTTTAGGTTATTTGATGGCAATTGGAGTCTTTGAAAAATTATGAAAAAACTCAGTTTCTTAATAGCTCTGAGGAAGCTCTCAGCCAGAAACTATTTAATACTCTTACAGAAAGACCTCCTTCTCCTCCTCCAGAATTCCAACAGTCACTGAACTTCAGTTTGCAATGCCCAAATAAAAACATGCTGTTACATTATAACAACAAATTAAGATGGCATAATTATTTAAGAGCTTATTAATTTGCATAGAGCTTTACATCTAGGAACCACGTCAGTCCATGCCTGCAATTGTTAACATGTATTCTTGCAACAGTTTAGATTTTCTGGAAATCAGTACATTATCAGCCTTTTTTCTTTACTATGTAAACAAGGCTTTGAAATCAATCACAGTGCTCCAGCACACTTGGAATAGGTATCTGACAGTCCCCCAACTTATACTCATACTTGTCAAATACTGCTGAGCATAAAGGTTATTGACAGTTGCATTTATTTACCACAGTTATCTCACCCTAGGATGCAGTATGCTTGTTAGTTGATACAAATCACTGTCTATTTCAAAATAACAACAGTATTAATACTCTCCTGTAATCTGTGACTTCAAGTAAGATCAACCATAGCTCCAAACAAGCAGAAATAAACTAAAAGTTTTTGAAAGCCTTTTCAAACTTTCCTTTGATAACATGAATTGTTTTAATAGTAAAAAGACAATAAAAAAAATCCAACAGCAAAGGCTTTGAAATGCCACCTCATATATAGGTCAGATTCTTACTTCCTATCTTCTCTTTTACAGCATGAAAGGCTCTTTGTGTTTTGCCTCATGACTTTTCCCCTTATGGGAGCTTCCATAAATTATTTCTGTTAGTAAAAAAGAATCCATTGACTCAGCCTATCCTAGAGCTATCAGACTGAGCTTCCATTGGGAAGATGCTGTAGGCTGAGCACAGATGTTGACCAATCTAGTTAAAAATTCAACAGCACATAACCAGCACTACACCAGCATTGCTGTTTATAAGATGTCACTCAAAAATTTTTCCTAAGTGAGGAAGTATTTTAGCTTTAGCTTCAAGCTAGAGTAATACCACAACATTTTACTTAACTCAAAATTCTTGTTTTCTCCAAGTCTGACATTTCCCCTCCACAACAACATTAAAAGCATTTTCTAGGATACTTTTGCCCTTAGTATTCCAGGAAAAGCTTAGAATGACCAGCTTCAGGAAGTCACTCTGTTCTTTCCTTGATCACTTTGGAACAACCTAAACTGCTGTCAGCATACAGCAATCCCATTTACAGAAGCCCATTTCAGAAGCAGATCATCGCACAATAGGTATTGCTTATCACTTTAACTATGCAGACATACAACTGAAACCTCTAAAAATTCAACTCAAAAAGCCTGTCAAATATTTATTTAGACTACGTTCAAGGAGATTTTGGTAAGAAAAGAAATAACCCTTTTCCTAGATGAATACTTTTGAACAGGATTGTTTCTGTGTTTTGTAGTGTGGGTTCACAGAGACACTGAATGAGGAGGTAATCAGAGATGGGAATTTCTTTAGTGTCATAACCCAAGCTAACACCTCACATAGTTATGCTGTCGGGAGTCAAATCCCACCTGTCAGTAAGTGTTTGATTGCTGAAAGGCAGGAGGAAATAAGGCATTTGACATTTACCTCTTAGAGGGAGGCTTAATTAAGAAATTATATATTTACTATAACCACGCTTAAAAGGTTAAAAGGAAATTACCTATATTCACTAAATCAGGATAATAGTTTAGTAGACTTAAAATGCACTCCTCACCCCATCAGTATGTTGTGAACGTAATAAAAAATGCTCAACACTTCAGTTTAGAAATTGTTTGGAAGAAATTTTCTGTGAAGAAACAGTTATACTTCATTAGTTAAATTCCTACAACATCAGAATTACAAGGATTTGCAATTTTATTAGAACAAAAAGGGTTGTATTCTAAGGTTGCATGGCATTAGCACATGACTAAAAACCCATGAGCGGATTTTACTTTCAGTTCAGCACCAGAATTGACTGATTCAAGTAATAGTATACATTAAAATACAGGCAGGTTATAATAAATTGCATTTGTGATGAAGTATCAACTATATTTCTATTGGCATCCTATAACAACTGATACTTGAGTCCATACAATCCATTACTTTAATCATTACATGGGAATAAAGTCTCTCTAATAGAGCTTTCAGATTATAAATAACATTGATCTGTATGAAATTGTTATTTACCATTGCTGGACACTAGCATGACAAGTTTAAGGAAAATATATGCATTACAATAGAGCTGAATCCTGACTAAACACAGGATGTCATTCACCCTTAAAGGGGAACAGGGAAATAGTAACAGATGAGTGCAGGGATGCTTTTATACAGCATTTGTAAGATTATGTTCCTTTTTGACTACAACTTTATCAACCACGAAGCACTAATGAAAACACACCAACTTATGATCAACTCTCAGATTTCATCCTTTGGCACCAGTCCTACTCCACACAAGGGAGACTGAAAATGGAGAACTACACTGCATTCAGAAAAGAGCTCCAGAACAAAGCATGGTCTGGGAAATATGCCTTACACTATTAAAAACTCTACTTGCTTTACTGAACAACTTCTAAAAAACTATTAAACCAAAATCTACAAGTAGATAGAAGTACAAGACTGCGAGGCCACTTTAAGGCAAAACAGCCTCAAGTGGGTCTTAAATTTATCACAGCTCAAGTTGATGCCTTATTTTAAGTAGACCCATAAAACCAGGTGAGAAGCATTAGCCATTGAAACACTGTAGATCCACATCCAGAAGGTCAACTGTGACTGAACTGAAGTAGTCTAGAATGGAGATACCCAGGATGCTTGTTCCTCTCAACCACTGTCTGCATTCACACCCAAACTAAAACAAATCAACACAAAATAGGTTTTTATGGACACCTAAGTACAGAACAAAATAAATTCCTGTTGGTACATGAAGAAGCTTTCACACATTCAGAATCTACTTCAGTGTAAACAGCTAATGACTTCAGTGTTTATGTCTTACATTAGCACATGCAAGAACGCAAACATTTTTCTGCTAAAGTTTCCTAAAGAACAATGAAAAATTCAGGATTAATTATACCTGAAAAACAAAACCTTGTAATCTATTTTTATTTTCTTTCTAGGGAGCAAGACAAAATTCTTGATTCTAATTTGAAGGGCAATTCATGAACTACATTACAGCAGTACCACTGGATTAAAGGCTAGGACATCAGTCAGTGCAGAGATTAGAAAACCCCATTTTCTCTCCCCCAGGACCACAGTTGAGGTCACAGGTCACTTTTCCATCCAATTTTTTGAGATCAAGAAGCCTTTTCTCTGCAATAGCAGAGTCACATCTATGACAGCAAGTGACAAGAGCAGCCCATAGCCTTACACTCAATCATTCGTGGAAACAATTCCCTTACTGCTGGCTAATGATGGCCTGGAACACCCATCTCTTCTACATTCAATGACCTTTTGAGGCACTGAACTACCGTACAAAGTATAAATGCAGCAACAATCCATCTGGTTTTTGAGGGCAGAACCATGAGCACCTAACTCCAAGAGACCATTTTTAGATGTAAATCCTGACTTGACAGAAGCAGGTTTGTGCAGCCTGTTTTAGGTACTTGTGAAAAGGCTTCTCTTTTCAGTATTCCCTGCTGGCCCTGCTCCACACGTGGCTCTGGATTCAGTACTGAGCCAGGCATCTAAAAATGGATTACTACAGCAATAGGCGTTTCAATAGCAAAACCTTCTGGGAGAAATTTATACCAACACTTCAATTTGTGTTTTTAAATTGACAAAGTATTTCTGAATGAGTTCTAGTTAAGCCTTGTATTTTTAAGAAAAGCTGTAATAATTACCGGGTTATATTTTATGGCCTCCATTATGTTGAAAGCCATATCTAGATTGAAGATGGAAAGGACCAGTATAAATATTGTCTTTTATGAGTAGGTCACTGGATAGAGAGCAAAAATATTTGGGCTTGCTTCCAATTTTTCTCTGTCAGTTTTTCTGTGTGTAAAGTGGGATGGATATCTACTAACATATATGAAACATTTCTAAATCTAATCATGAAAATAAATATAATTTAATAATAGACTGTTTCAAATAGTTACAAGGTTACTGAAACACTATAATATTTTCTTTCCCTCAAAGGTTCCCATCTGTATTGTACAGATTTCGATACTTAATTATGCAAAATTATAAATCAGCAAAAGGACACTTCAGGGAGCCTGACTCCATACTCCAAAAACACTACTCAGTTTATAAAAATTACTCTAAGATAATACTAGAATTATCTAATCGCATTGTTACTTATGACACTTAACATAATCTGGAGCATTGCTAGCATTTCAAAAAATTTTGGGGCCATTATTACAAATAATAACGGAGAACATGGACACCAATTAGTACAGTAATAACTTGGCTATTCATTATAAGGAAGGAAACATGAAATATAACAATTTTTTATGAACATGCAGACACATAGGAATATTTGTTCCACTACAAAGAATACATTTAATTCCTTAGAAATCACTACTCTCAATCTGAATCTGTCATATGTATGTACATATATATAGTAAATACCTATGCCTCCAAGTGCAAGTGTTGCTGAAAAAAGTCTTTTCAAAGTCTGTTTAAACAGTATTGTAATTTACATGGAAAATACTAAATTTCATGCATTCATTTTTATACATAACCTTTAACCCTAGAAAATGCTATACAGATTATAATTTTGCAAACAGACTGAAAAAGACTTTAAAAAAAAAGAAGGTTATGGGTGTTTTCTCCTCAGTCAGTGACACAGTCTTAAGAACATCAGGAGACATCAGAATGATAGAAGTATTGATATTCTTCTCCCTTTATTCTACTGAAGTGTGAGATTCTGGCAAACAATTGTTAAAGAATCATATGCATAAATCATAGGCATGACTGACTGTTCTCAGTAAGATGCCATTGAACATAACCAGGTATGCACTAGTTCTGCTTTTTAATCTAGATTTTCTAGAAGTTGAACACAAATCATAGAGTTACCTTTTCACATGAGAAATTAAACAGGGTTGTGCTATGGCTTTCCTATGAATAAGCTTTGATTGTATCTTCTAACATCAGAGAGGATGTCTCACTCCTGCACAAAGCAGGAAAAGCTGGTTGGTGTCCACCTTTTTCAAGCTGATGGCCCTCTGTAGCAGTAGACTGCATCCATAGTATATCTGACAGGTTCCCAGCACTGTAATAGCTGCTCCACAGCCTTCTGACCCATCCTTTCTTAATCACCTGTGTTACACACATTTTTAGTGACTGGGATGATTTACCATCTGGAATTAATTAGCTATTTGATAATGAACCTTGGAAAGATCTGGATCTCCACTCAATGTGGGAAGCCTTGTTCCCATTGCATAGGCCATTTCCAAGGCTCCCATACACACATTCAGTGAGGCATAGCAGGCTTTATAAGCAGCAAAGAATTTTTAGACAATTTTATTTGTAGCTTTTTTTAAAAGATAAAGCTGGTATTGCTTGAGTCGCTGAGAAAATGACCAAAGGTGAACCAAACTGCCATTTCTTTATTATCCATGGGGAAGACAATTCACCAAGGATGGATAGGCTTTCTTTAATCTTCATGAGTATTCCATTAGTTCTTACAAATACTAATTCTGACTGTTCACTAAAGCAATCAATTTTCAAAAGTTTCTTCCATCTTAAAACTTATTTTATAAGCATCATTTTTGTATTATATTCTGTGACAGAAGAACTTATATAGGAGTGTAACATAAGAGTTCATTTGGCCCTACATCTCTGATAATGGGCACTTTATGAAATATGAACTTCCTTATCTGTGATATATTATCTTTTGCTTGAAATATGGCTAATTACTGTCATTTGTTAGAGATGAGACATTTGAGTATCATTTCTCGTGTCACATTGACTTCAAGTTGCTTATGATTGTATTAAAGTAGTGACAGTGAATTTCTGAATACAAATTTTAGAGGATTCACTATGTACCTCATAATTATTAATACACTCTCTCAACTGACATTTGCAATTGAGGAAAAGGGTACTAACACTTAATAAATTCATTGTAGATTAAAATATCTACAGAAGTAGACCAGTGCTTGTATTAGTAACACCAGATCATAGACAAAGGGCAATTTCTCTATTTGTAGCTTAATTAATTACTTCTGCTTTAAGTATTTGTATACAACAATGTAGATTCACTTTCCAAGATAGCCACTTCTCCATTTCAAAAGGTGTTTTGTATCATGTACTCAAGAGTTTGGTCCCAAGACAGAGATAAAATGATCACACTAGTTCTGTTTCTTCAGCAAAATTCTCAAATAAGTCTTTCATGGTATCTTTGTAAACAAATTAGTGATATATAGGTGGACTAGACATTAGAAGAAAAGTCTGATGGCATAAGATTTGTTCAGTTGTAAAAGAAGCACCATAAGTTGGGATCTTATTGTCAATTCTGTAATGCCCTCCTTTTCTCACAGGGATAAGACAATGGACAGTAGAAAGAAGTTTAAAGAAGAGAGATTCTGATGAGATATTAGGGAAGGGCTTTTCACAGTGACAGAAGTCAAACATTTGAACAGGGCTCAGTGAATTTGCAGAATCATCTTCCTTAATAATATTCAAAACACCATCAAACATGGCCCTAAACAATCTCACCAAAGGTGGCTTGACTTTGCTCTGGGGTTTGGCTCATCCCCAGTCTCTTTGACTGATGTATGACTACAGGACCTTCCTTTCAACCTAAATTATCAATTGTGCATAATTAATGCCATTTTCTAATTATTAGACTTACTGCCTAATTCAAATTCAGTAAGTGAAAATATTGAATTTCAGCTTAACATGAACCCTTCAAACAAGGATCAGTTTCTTGGTCCTAATAACGTAAAGTCTCTAAGACACCTGATGAGAAGATGAGATCTCTAGTGCTGCAAATGCTCAGCCAACTAATAGCGGCATTTGTCTGTCAGAAGTGCTCACCATGCAACAAACTTAGCGATCATAATGTCAGAACAGAATGGTGCTTGGAGAAGATCTGCATACTAGAGAAAAGCTGGCTGGAGTTAAAAATGGGAGAAGCATTTGGGAGGCCCTACAATTACAAAGAAGATATATCAAGCAATGATCAATTATAACACGTTGTATAGAAGAGCTTCTGAATTTCTCATTCAGTCCCAGCTCTCATTAAGCAGCAGTTCTGAATAATGCTTTCTGTCTTTCCCAGTTGATTTAAAATTGTTGCCCCACATTCTGGAAGATAATGAGTTCACTTTCATTTCTTAGTGCGACTTCAGTTTTATGATATACTTGGACATTTTAAGCCTTTGAAAAAACTATCTGAAACAGAGTAATAGCATATACCTCAGCAGCAAAGACTGTCAGAGAGATTGCTGTAAAATCATCAGCTCTACCCTTTGCTTTCTGTGCTGGCTTTATAAAGAATATAAATTCAAGGTTTCAGACTTTATCCTCAAGAAACTCGGTCTATAATCAAACATTTTTTTCTTTTTTTTTCCTCTTTTTTTTTTTTTTTTTTTTTTTCCCCTCATCTTGCACAATGGAACTTTTTGATACAAAACCAATTCCAAGTATTACAAGAGTTTAAGTTTCTTTGGATTAGGTCAATAATGTGATTGAAATATTACCTGCTCCCTCACATAAATTCAAGCCCAAATTTACACATCAAGAAAACACAAAGCATCACATCACACAGTAAAAGCAGTAGTTTTATGCCATTTCCAGTTGTGAATATTGATGGCTTAACATAGTGCACATTGTAACACTGTTTCTAGGCTTAGGAAAAAATGGTTTGGGTTGCATGCAAATTTTATCAACATGTTACTGAGCGAAGAGTTTGTATTGGGAGAGATAGAGAAGGAGCCTTGCGCCATCACACAAATGTATATTTTGTGCATTTTTACATGTAGATAATTGTTGCTGACGAAGCAAAGGATCTTCCTTTATGGCTCCACATCAATTATTGCTTTCCTTCAGGGCTCTGAGTACACCTCCCAGTTCTTTTCTTAATTCACCTTGAGCTGTTACATCTTCATAGAATTAAAAATCACTTATAAGATAGACATTTGGGTTAGTTTCTTTAAATAATTCTTTAGCTATTTACTTTGCAAAATAATGGTAAACTGGTTATAAACTGTTACTAGATCAAAATACACTGTACTTTGCTCTAATTTCAGTGAATATTGTCCAATTAAGTGTCCTAATAGAACAGAAAGATAGGCTGTAACTATTCTGGAGAAAAAGAAAATTAAATATTCAGATTGCAGTACTTCTTCTATCACTTAATTATACTGGGAAATGAAAAATAAAAAAAAATTTCATTTAACAAAAATATATTTCTGTAATTACTCTGCATTTAACCATACATACAAATCCACTATTCCTCAATAATTCCACCAAAGTATAGGATTTCAGGACGGTCATTTTAATGGTATACTGTCAGATATATGTTGTGCTGCATTTGGACGTGGTGCAACTCTATCCTTTCTTGCATTCAACAAGTGAGTGATGGGAGAATGTAATTCAAATAATATTCATGATTAATTCCCGAAGGTACATAGAAGTACATGACAGTAAATTTTGGAGATTGCTTTTTATGTTTGTCTGACTTTATTTACAACAAAATGGTAATATTTTCTCTTTTCTTAATATAATTTGATTTTTTTTTCATGAAAAATAAATAGAAAAGACACACTTTACACCCAGAGGGAAATGATCTCACTGGATCTTATTGCCAAAGTCATGTCAGTGACTCTTGGTATATTTAGTGCTAATGTTAGAGTGTCCTACACTTGTGTGTTTGGTGTTGCAGAACATAAATTATGTTTGTGAGTCATTGGATAATGCTCTTTTATGCACATAAAATGATATTTAACTGTGCTCAGAAGGGTATATTCGATTCCTTCTGATTCCTAAAAGTTTAAAATTTTCTCAATATAAAATGAATTGATTGCCTATTTTTCCAACAGCCCAGTGACTTTCCCTTTAATAACCATTAAGTTGTTTGTAGAAAAAATAACTTTATTTATTAACTCTGCCTGGTTCAATATTTATACATCTTTTTTAAAGGCCTAAACAGTTGAGACAAGAAGCTGACAGCAAATGTCTCTATAAAATTCCCAGTTTCTTACTGAAAGCTGGATAATAAAGATAAGAAAAAGGTCATCTTGCCAAGGATATAGTACAAAGAATAGCACTTGGAAAGGCAAAACTCTACTTTCATAAAATTCCAATGAGAAGAATATATACCAAAGATGAAGAAAGGAAAATTTTTTTTCTTATGTATCTGTTAGAAACTTTACTCTTTACATTAATGAACAATAATATTTAACAGTCTTTGTTATAGGAAGCTTTAATAGATTTGTAAAGTACACTACATTTATAGCTGGAAGTGATCACATATCACAAATACTGCTCATTTTTTAAAGGAGATAGACCTGATACAAGCCTACTGATCTTCCCAATTTCACTGCAGTCTAACTGCCTTTTTAACTTCTACTTTACTGCAGTGTCTGGTTTACTGCAGTATGCCACTCATTATCTTTTGATTTCCATAAGAAATTGCACAAGGAAAAGGTTCCTTCAGGACCATTAAAGAATCATACCATTGGGCTCCTGATTGAGGTCACTCATTTTTCAAATTCTAATATTTTGCTATTTTTTGTAATAAAAAGAAAATTCTTCAGATTTTTACTGAAATTAACACCTTATTGTATAATGCTTCTACTTCTTCTTTGCTAAAGCCAGTGAATGGAATCCATGTCTGTAACTTACCTATCCAGCCTCCTCATAGTATCTTCAAAAATTCGAGTTACTCACACCACAGAAGTGATCTAGTCTGCTTGTGAGTACTCCCACACCTTACTGAACATTCATTGTAAAATCAGAAACTGTCTCTCACAGTATGCAGGGGGAAAAATACAACTTCTCCTCTTCCTCAGCATAGGAAGGACATGGACGTGTTAGAGTGGGACTAGAGAAGGGCCACAAAGATTACCAGAGAGACGGGACACCTCTCCTATGAGGAAAGGCTGAGAGAGTTATGGTTGTTCAGCCTGAAGGCTCCAGGGAGATCTTCAATGGAGCTTATAAAAAACTTGGGGACAAGCTTTTTAATAGGGCCCATAGCGATAGACAGAAGAGTGGGAGCTCTTGGTCTACCTAAACAGGAACAAGCTCCATCTTTTTTCTTGACATTGAGCCACCATGCAAACAGAAATTCAGGACTCATGATGCCCAATGCACAGCAGGCAGAACCAAAGTTGGACACCGAGATGGAAAGACCATACTCTGTAGCTCTGGAACCTGCCCATAGGGAACATTTTACACCTATCCCTTTCCAAAGGACTGTACAGGTCATCCAAGCAGTCAGAATTCCTCTAATCTGTTCTGCTTTCACCATCTCATTAATCCACTCTTGTAGCTGCTCCCACAGGATGCCCGGGGCTAGGTAGGTATAGCACCCCTTGGGCTCAAGGCCTTCCTACCTCATGAACAAATGTTATCCTCACTATATTATTGTAGAAAAGGCTCCCATCTTCAAATTTAGTTTAGTTGTAGTTCCGACCAGAGATAATATTTCAGTCTTTTCAGTAGACTAAGGCAAAGCTTAGTGAATAGCTCTGAGTCTATAGACCAACTAGGAAAACGCCTGTTGGGTTGAATAGTCTTGGAAAGCAAGGAAATTGGATGGCTCTCTGAAGTTTAGGTGAAGGTTTGGGCATCTGCTGTCCAGGGCAGGGGTATTGCCTTCTACACAATGAATTCATATTCACTTTAGACATAAATTTAGTTCGATAGATGCTACAGAATGGTAAAACATCAGTGAAAACTGGCATAACCTATATGATTACCTATCATACATAATTCTGCAGTACACAGTTCCAGCTGGAAACAAGTGAAATAACTGATGAAAGACTATAGTTTCTGTATCTACTTCTTCTTCTCCTTTCCTTTAAAAGACAGAAATGTCTCACTTCAAAGATGAGAAATAACTTCTGATCTAAAACCAAATAAAATGCTAAGAAAGTATATAGAACTAGAAAGAGCAGCCTGTCAGAGAATGGCATGCACAAACCAAGTGCACACAAAGGTCCATTCAATCAAACAGCAAAAAAAAAAAAAATTCCATCTATGTGCTTTTAGTTATTCTGATAGCACAATTATTCCCATGCTTTGGTATGTTCAGTTTAAATCATCCTAGAAATATCTCATTGTCATGCATTTGCTATCCAAAGGCAAGATGCATGTGAGCAAGTCTTGTTCAAAGACAATCCTAGAGGAANAAAATGTTGAAAAATTGAATTTATTATATGTACAGTGTCATTATCTATAAAAGTTACAGACACATATAAAAACTTCTGCTTGAAAACAATCAGAATAATAATTTTGATGCTTTGAATTTGCAATTATTCATAATACAATAATTTAAGAATTTTATTCACAGCATGCCAATATGTCTGAAATAACTACATTTAGCTGGTGAGCCAAAATTCCTACTAATTGTTCCAATTGAGCATGAAATTTCTTGGCAATTTTGTTCAACACAAATCATATATTTCTATCCAAACAATTTCTGAAGTAATCTGATTATGCAGTACACATGCCAAATAAATTTTGTGAAGTGGAAAGATACCTTTTTATCAAAAAAAGTGAACAAAATCAGGCTTTCAAAACTAATTGTGAATTTACAGGTCCTACAGGTCATAAGCTAACAATCAAAGCCTTTACACTCTTGTTAGGATGAAATATTAGGACATCAACCTCCATCTAGACAAATCTCCTATAAATCATGTTTAAAGTATTCTTACAATGTCTATTTGCCAGTAAGGGTAGATTGACTCAACAGAAATAAACAAGCAAACAAGAGAATATAGGAATTAAAAAATATTTTTCTGCAAATTTAGAGACTGGATACATTCTAGAATTTATTTAGAATTTAAAAAAAACCTTTAAGTTAAGGACTCAAACAAAACGTCAACAGGTTTTAAGGTGTTAGTGTATATTTTAGGAATAAACACAGACACAAATTTGGTCTACATAAAAAAAAAAACAGGTGGCTTATTCCAGGCAGCATTTCTCAGACTATTTTTAGATTTCCCATATGCCAGAGAAGAACAATATTACTTAGGAATCTTAAAATATTGTTAATGTGATTCCATACAAGGAATGGAAAATCTATACACTTTACACTGAGTTAGTTTACACAACATGCAAAAAACCATAGCTGTGACCCATATGCATGTGCAACTAGGTTAGGTAGTTGTTGTGAATCACAGGCTCAGATCGTTCACACATTGCCAGACATAAAGAGAAGTAACAAAAGTCTTATTCAAATACAAAGATGCTTAACTGGGCAAAACTACACTGTTGTATTTAACCACTGAATGAAGAATGAAATAGTGTGAAATCTAAAATTCTTATTTCATGAAAAATAGTTCATATAAGGAATGAGGTAATGAAAACCAAACAACTTGGCCTTTGGGTAAATGATTTTCTCAGTATCTAGTCGAAGAACCACTAAATGTGAATTTTGCACATAACATCCCTCGCACATAGTATCACAAAAGAATACTCAATGTGAATAAAACATCTGCAAGGAAGGGAAAAAAAACCCCTGGAATATAGGGTTTAAAATAAAATTACTCAGTAGTTTTGGAGAAAGTTTTCCAGATGAACAGGACTAAGGGAGGGGGGCAAAGAAGCCACTGAGACATCATGGTCAAACTGTAGCACAAGGTAATGGAGTTCTTGAAGCCATGATAGCAAATTTAACATGATCTTTGAGTAATATAGAAAAGTAGAAAATGTGTTCCAATATAGATTCTTCTCTTCAGTGTCAGGTGTATCATCTGATCACAGTTTTCTGAGATCTAGTAGTCTAGGATGCATGGATTTTTGAAAGACTATGAAAATGGTAATGCACTGGTTAAGACAAAAAAATAATTGCATCATTAATACAGACTTCAAGGACAATACTGAAGCTATTCCAGAATGGATGGAGATCATGTTTGGCAGACCCACAGTCAGGGAGAGACTGGGGACAGAGATGACTTAACAGCTTCTGATCTTGCAAGAAATCTTTGGACATAGGTTAATAAATATAACAGCAAAAGTGAAAAGAAGGGTCATAAATATTCAGTAACTAACAGTGCAATGGAGGTAATTAAAGTGTTCAAACAACAGAAATGGAATGTTTTCAGAGAGTATAAAGATTGAAGAACTAAGCAGCAATCAGAATAGTAATAAAGACAGACCTGAAAGGCAATAGCTAATGCAACTACAGTACATGGTACCTGAGAAATGTTTGTCCATCTTGTTCTAAAAAGCTTCCAATAAAAGAAATTCCATCACCACCCCAGGCAATTGCTTTCAATGATTCAGCTTTATTATAAGAAGCATTTCCTGACACCTTCCTAAACCTTCCTTACTACAATTTAAGTCCATTACACCTTTGCCACCTACAGTGCCTGCAAAGGAGATTGTTATCCCCTGATTGCTACTAACCTTTTGCATATTTGGAAGTCATTATTTTGACTCCTTCCAATAGCCTACTCCAATTTCCTGGTACACTGTAGTTATATTTTCTAAGTTTCTGATTGCTCACATTGTTCTCATCTAGATTCTCTCTCCTCTGGTCCTCCTTGAGCTACAGTATATAGTTTAAGGCTATAGCATGACTTTTAAGTAAGCAAGAAGTACAAGTATAATGGACTCTGATAGTTTCTATTGCTGAATACATATTGCCTTTATGGTCACTGGAAATAAGCTGACCATTCTAGAGGCAATTTCATCATTATATTAAATAAATCATTACTTTTTTACAAGAAGAGAGAAGTTATTCTCTGATACTAATACTAAAATAAGGAACTGAGAGTATCAAGGGGCAATCTGATGACCTGTACCAAAGATTGGGAAAGAGTGTTCCTTGACATTAGACATTATGTCATCGATATAATGCAGGTGCCATCCTGATGAAGCATACAACTACTTTCATTCTATACAAAATACTGAAGTATGCTTAGGTTGTGTTTTCCAAAATTATTCACTTTGATTTATTCAAATTATACAAGAAAATGAACCCACCTTAATGGGTTTTATTTGTGAATTAAGCTAAAAGGTGTTGGCAGAAGAAGCTTATTAATATTTACTTCAACTGCTTAAATGCCACAAACCCCTAGTACTGGATTTTAACATCTTTTGATAAGACATTCTGATTTCCAACAGCCATTCTTTATATAATGATATATATGATATATAATGATAGCTGTTGGTCAGAGCACACCTTCCAAATTTTTTACTCAAATAAATGAAAAATAATGGCCAATCTTTGCTTCATACTTATCAAAAGTGCCTGAAATTCAGAATTTATTAAATGTATCATAAATATTACTTACCAGAGAATATTATTGTTTCAGGAAAAAAACCCTTAGATTTCATTTAAAATTCAAGATTCTCGACATCATTTTAACTTGTCAGAAGTAGAGAAAAGTCAGAATTCTAGTAAAAATGAAGTAACTTGATGGGAAAATGATTGGGAGATTTTCTGGGTACTTTTCTGCAGACATAGTCATGAAAAAACACTGATGTCCAAAAAATAAATTAAAAAAAGAAAGGTATCAAATGGATAAAGGTATCAAATAGAAGATCATCATAAGACTAAATCTGCACTTGGTTCTTGGTTTTTATACAGGCAATAACACATTTGTCTTTACTCCAGCAGATGTAACACGGTAGATGCTGCTATCCAGAGAAATGGCAATGCCTCCCTTATCTCACAGGTCTAAAAAAATAACATCTGTTTTTCCAGAAAAAAAAAGCCCAAAAAACATGGGCTCTCAATGAAATGGAAAATGCACAGAAATTAGGCAAAGAGAAAAAACATTTGTATTACTTTTCATTTAACATATAGATTAACTAGAATTACTGTCAGCAGCACAGTGGAAGGAACTATTCAAAAGTTATTTACATTTTGAGGAAAAAAAAATTGCCTAAAGGATGCTCAGCATATGAAGATTGCCTAAATGATTTAGCTTTTGGTATGCAATGAAAAGTAAAAAGCAACCAGATCTGGAAATGGCTTAGATGTCTGGAAAAAAGAAATTAATTAAAAATATTTTAACACTAAGGGCACTGAGTGTCAAGAAGCTCAGCAATGAGTATCTATTGATCCATGATGCTACTTTGATTTTTTGGTGATTCTGATACAGAAAATAATTATGGTAGTATCACAAATAGGAAACATTCTCAGACTCTCTGGACTGGCTGCTTCTGCTGTTTTCTTGCTCTGCTCTAAAAAGCCTGTGCCATTGTAACTGCTTATAAGGGGACCTTGGGAATTCTTTCTCTTGGAATCTAGAAGGTGATTGCTTTTCAGATTGGTCTTTCCCTCCTCCCTCAAAGAATCTTGAGACTGCTCCTGTTCCTCCCAAAGTGGAGGAAGAGTGAGGAGTGGCCTTCCTCCAGCTTCACCTTGTAAAAGCTCACTCAGATTTCATCACTTCTAAGTAGGGAAGTGGCAATAGTAATGGAAGAAGATGAAGATGATGAAGATAAAGATTTGGGCTAGCCTGAGTTGAATATAATAATTTGCACAAAGTTAATATCATTAATATCATGACACAGCAGGAGTGGGCATTGCTTGGTAGGTTTAGAATTAGGATATTAATGTGCTATCAATATCATCAGCAAGGTAGTTGTTGATGTGATAACAGGAGAGAGAGAAGGGAAGGGAAAATATAAGTTTGATTTCTTCTGAGTTAAGTTTAAACTGACAATATGACATTTCATAGTTGTTCCAAAGCCAATATGACAGAATGGATGAAAAAGATGAGATTTGTTAATGTCAGATAGGTAGCCTGAGGAGGTAAAGACTGAGGAATAATATTGTTTAAATGGGTAAGAACAAAGGCTATTGGTAATGCCTAAAACTCCACTCAGACAGCAGGAAACAGTAGTAATACTATGCAGATTAAATTTTTTGAAGGAGTCAATACCAAGATACTGCCATTTATTTTTGTAATATATTAAGAAAGACAGACTGGGTGATAGAGACATCGAAGTAACAGATTCAACTCTCTTCTGTAGTATTTTCAGGATTTTATTTTAATCTGCAGAAAATTGCTACTAACAGAAAATAAACCCAAATACTATCAGTTGTATTATAAGTATGTAAACTAGGCAACCATTCTAAGCAGAGTATTCATACTCATAGGGGCTTTTTTTTTGCTGTCTGAACACCAAGTAAAAAAGTGCCTTGCAACTACAAAGTTGTTCCTTTACAGTGAAACAGCTGCTATGGGTATTTACAAATAAATGCAAAATATAAAATAAAAGTTAATCAAACAGCATACTGGAATTAACATGTAGACAGTCATGTACCAGACCATAAGTATTAATGTAGAACATCAGCTGTACATAACCACAATCCTGTAAGTCAGATGACATTAATGAACAGCAGTCTCATTGTGCAGCTGAGACTTGCAGTAATGTCTGAAAGAGTTCAATGACATTGTACTGTGCCCAAAGCATCCATGGATCAATACAATGTCACTGGAGTTGTTATAACATCAATAAAAGTATAACAATGTCCAAAGTATCAGTGAGTAACACATGATGTCAGTAAAAGTGTGAGGTGAGGGAATGCAATGCACCATCATTAAAATTGGAACCTTTGGTAAATAAATGCAAGAGCTTGGCAATGATAGCAGACCATTTTGAAGAGAGTTACTATATATTCTCATTCTTACCCAAAGATCTCTAACTTCAAACAGAATGACAAAAGATTCTGAGGTAGAAGGGATGCACAAGGATCATCTAGTCAAACACTTAGGTGAATGGCCCATACAAGGGTCAAACCAACAACCTTGGTATTATTAGCAACTGAGTTAATAGGTATCAGATATGATAGAATTACTAAAATAGTTTAATGATTATAAATTAAAACAACATGAAATGAAGTAAGATAAATGAAGTTTATAGCTATTTCAAACTATTCTATTGCTTAAGCATTGCATCCTGGAAATACATGTGTGACCTGAATTCCCCTCAGTCCAAAAGATAGAATATGAAGAACAGAACAAACAGCAACTACAACTTTTACTGTCCTTTCACAAATTGACAATAGACTAAAGAATAGAAGCTTATATAGCTCCTTTTTTTTTTTTTTTTTTTTACAGAATATATTACAAAGGACAATCAATACCCTGAATCACATTCATTTAATCCTCAGCACAATGCTTTCTTTGGATATAGATCAGTATTTTATAATTCCGAGGAAACGTTGAATGGACTTCATTCTGTATATAACTAAGTATTAATTAGGAAAAAAACACTATGGATGTTGAATTCTAAACAATTACTAGAAAATGCTAGGCTAAGAAGAAAAAGATAATAAAAACTGTAAAATAAAATTAAAATATTTCAGCATCCACATCTTTTAGTGCTAAGTAAAAGACATGAGAAAGAAAATGTGGCAATTAACTCGTGATGTTTACTTCTAAAGTTTATTTAAATAATCGGTATGTACAGAACTAGTTTGGATGCCTCAGCTTCCACTACTGACTCCCTTTGAAAAGACAACAGAGAAAATGTTCTGATACCAGTGTAGAAAAAGTGAAACCATATTCCAATAAGGTTAACTTTTATCTGCAGTGTAATGTGTCTTAAGCCTGGAGAGCTGAAGAGATCATCTGATTCAATGTAAGAGCAGCAAGAAGTATGGTGATATTAGTGAAGAATGTGAGGGTTGTAGTATTCAAAGAGATATGCCATTTTTATTCACTACCTATTCCAAGTATATAAATTATGAAAGTAAAAACAATTATGATTGTTTCCTGTACATTAGCAGGATGGAGGACCTCAATTTGATAAGTACTAAAGAGCTGATTCTTTCTATTTCTGCTATGATTCTGTTTTTCACATTGCTCACTCCTCCATGTACCTTAGAGATTCGATAATTTGTATTCAATCTTCCATTGAGATAGGCTATTGAGAAAAGTGAGAGAAGCTTTGAACTTAAGAAGAATTGGCAGCAATGAAAAGACCACAATCTTGAAAGGTTTCAGATCTATCACACCTTATTCCCAGGTCTCACCATAAATAGGATAAAGTTAATAACTATAAACACAATACCGTAAATAAAAGAATAGAGGATTATGATCTACCAAAAGCCCAACCTAGATTAGATATTCATTATTATCCATATATTGTAATTTTCCCTCTATTTTCAAGGGAAACTTCCAGAATCCATTTCATGCATTATTACACCACTCAAAAATCATATTGCTTTGCATATTATTACTTCTTTTTGCAAGTGCAATGAAAGATTGCAGTAATGTAGCCATTACCTACAAACAAAACAATGTGATGTACTCTGTATGCTTAAAACCTGTGCATATAAAACACAACACTGAAATTTGACTCACGTGCGCTTTATTTATTTATTTGTTTGTTTGCTGTAATCTCTGTTAATTAAGATAGATGTGAACTAGGTGGCACTGTGTACTTGAAGGACTGAGCATGACGTTTGCTCCCTCCTTAATGCCTGTGTCTTGCATTCCTTCAGCTCACATCCATCATGGAAGGACTGCCAGGTGAGCTGACAGGCTCCCTCCAGGCCAGGCTAATAGATTCTCCAGTGGCTTTTGTTACAGCTCATGTCATGCTATTAAAACTCTGCGCCTTGAAAATGACATAACATACATGGCTGAGACTTGTCAGCTCCAGGTAATCAGATGCTGCTTGGTTTCAGAAGCAGATGCAGAGGAAACTGGCAACATAAATATGCAAATCACAATGGTCCCTTGTCAGCACCACTGTTCCTACCTCTAATGGCCCTCGTAGAAAGTCTGTTTGCTCAGCTCCTACTTCCAGTGCTACATCGACAGAAGCAAAGGGGCGGCTGGCCATCTGCTGTCGCTCCCGCATAAGTTGCTGATGAGGAAAAAATTATGTTTTAACAAAACATTAAAAAATGCACCAGATATTAGCCTGCTCTACTATACCTCCCATTAAAACATAAGAATGCAAATGGCATGCAAATAGTCATATTTGTAATATCAAAGTGAGAAAGTTTTACTAAATCATCATCATCTATATTTACTCAAGAACCGAGCGCAGAAGGCTGTGATGCCTACAAATGGTCTTTCAGCTTGAACTCTGACAAAATCTCCAAATGAAAGCTTCCCTGACTGACTCTTTTGTCTAAATAACTTTGCTATTTGTGTAAGTTGCAAGCAAATATGGGAAAATGGTTGGTAAAAATAGCTGAAGTCTAATACCACTGATAATGCATGCATTAGAACACCTGCCAAGAACAAGTCCACTTGGCCTTCAAATTTTCATATTTCACAACTAAGCCAGATGGAGTTAATAGTGTCAGGACTCAATTTTATGCAGTATCTTTTCTGCAGTTACTTTTATATGAGGAATAATGTGTCAGGATTGGGAAGGCTGCATCAGTGTATTAGAATACACTCGGCTCTGCTCACAGAGCTTGTATAATCCCTTCCAATCATACCAGCGTGCACAGACATTGCAAGCAAAACCACAAAGTTAACTCATATTTCTTCCTCAATCTGTAATTATAATGCTTATTAAAGCATGATGTATAAAAATGATGACCAGCACTAGATATTACAGATCTTACTTCACTGGTTCAGTGCAACTAATAAAAGCATTATTAAATATTTAAGGTGAATGAGTCGTGGAATTCAAGTCGTGTGTTCCTTCAGCTGAACAGCATGTCACAGCATCTTGAAGAGACAAAATCCTTGCAAAAATGTTTTATTAGAAAAGATCTAAGTTTCATTTTCTTATCATTTTCTCCTTATTATATATCTCTGGAAAGCTTAAAATATTAGAAAGTGGTATTTGAATGTAAATGATCCTAGCACTGTGACATACTGTTCATAAAAGCCTTTGAAAGAATAAAAGGTATGCAAGCAAATATTTGCTGGCAGCTCACTAATAAACACTCTTGATTTAAGATCTGTTACAAAGAAACAAACTCATTTTGTAATACTTCCCATGTATTTTGCCTTGACTTGCTTTTTAAGGTTGTCTATAGAAACCTAAAGACACACTGGTAACATTAAAATCAAAACAATACAGTGCATACCCAGTATATTCCCAAGGCCTGGTTTTTATAACTATGTAGTGAGTTTGCCAGCACCTGCACAAATGGGTCCAGGTATATCATAACGTGAATAATCAATATGTCTGTGGGTAAAGCTGTATGTTTTATACTTAGAGTAAATAAAAGCCAAGTACGAATGTCTAGAAGGTAAGAATTATGGTTTTTAGCCCTTCAATTTAAAGTGAATCTGGTGGTCTCTAGGATTTACATCAGCACTGATTTTCATCAATACAATATAATAATAAATTTTACAGCCTGAAAGGACTATTATGAGCTTCCAATTCTACCAACAAATCAGCAAAGACCACAAAAATTTAAAATACCGAGTCACTACACACTGAAATTACTGTATCTAGGTCCTTTTCTTAATAAAATAATGAAAATTAAAGAAAATAATGTTATTAGAGCAGTTCTGCCACATGGAACTCATTACAGTATTGTAAGTCTGCAGAGCTATTGGCAAGTACTTACTTCTTAATGGGAAACCAAACACTGTTTTAAACAAATAGACTTGCTTGAAGAAAATGCTATAAAGAGCAGAATAACCCATGCTCCAAATGCACAAACTATTATTCAAAAGATCTATGTAATGTAGATTATAAAGAAATATATATTTATTTCCTGGGTATTAAGGTTAGTAGGTTTCTTCACCCCTGCTCCTGGTCAGGCATTCAGTAAAATCCTTTCATTTACATGACAGCACTGCAATTTTGATACTCTGTCATTTGAGAAGAGCACTATGGAAGATTCTTAATTAGCTTTGTAAACAAGAATGAAAACTTTAAAATGTTCGGCTGCCCATAAAGTGCTGCTGAATTTGGCAGCTGAGCACTTGCACATCAAAGATAAGTGCTCTGTTCAAAATACTGCTGCTTTCTGTTCAGCATTTTAAAGCTCCCTGTAAAGTGCAGAATGGGAAAAATAAGATGCAGTGAAGAGAAATTCAGGAAAATATCATGATGTTTAAAATCATTTTTGTGGCTGGAAATGGTCACTGCCTCCCACCATTTGCAATTTTCCATATATCAAGACTGGGAAAAGACAAAGTTCCAGTTATAGAGCATCTTGTCAGATAGATTATTGCATGGTGGGTGGCATTCAGGTGAGAAACCCTGTGCTCCTTTCATGGGATATTTTCATGTAGCCCATATGGTTGTGGGGAATTTCTGTAATTCACCCATAGGGCAAGAAACATGGAAACTCTCTGAACATGGGTACTATGAGAAGAGTGAAAAAGCTCTTCCTTACCTTCTTCTCAGCAGTCANTTTCATCACAACTCAGTCAGAATAAACACAAGATAGTGGAAGGTAGAACTACAATGCTGTTACTTATATAGTAATGTCCAAAAAAGTTACTGCATTTAAAAATCATATGAACAAAAAAATTAAATACATACTTCTGCAGGAATTAGGGGTATTCACTTGGAGACACAGGATAGACAGATTAAATAGATAGATAGATAGATAGATAGATAGATAGATAGATAATTATAAATATGCAATATTTAAAAATTCTGTTACAAATTTAATCTATAACACTCAGAATGCAGGTACATGTCTAAATATTCACTTATAAACTATGGGAAATTAAAAACATTATTTTCTCAGCACAGGACAGAAAAATTCAATGAGTATTTATTTGACTGAGCAGACAGCTGATTTCTAGTTCTCACATAATTTTAAATCTCATTAAGTAGAAGATTATTGACAAGATCATTTTTTTAGGCATCTCTATTATTTTGCAGCAATTCCAAGGTATTAATTTATATCCTATTAAAGAGTTCTTCTTGTAAAGTATAGAATTATAGCTGTCATCAGTGAAGAACAGTAGGATGTTAGGATACTATAAATTAGGTCAATTTTTCACTCAACACCCATGTAATTTGAAAACTTTTCTTAAAAAAACAACCATTTCAGCATAATTAGATCTCTATTGTGGAAATATACATTTCACCTGATTCTCCATGGACATGTCGACATCTTAGCACATAGATTATGGTAATTTTCAGTTTTGGTGTGCTAGTCAAGTAAGTATCTTTGAAAGAGGACCTGCTTTCCCATATAGAAGTATATTACAAGAAAGTATTTGCCTGTGTATGCAATTCAATTTTACTATTGATCAAAAAAATTCTCATGGGGGATACTACTCCTCTGATCAATGCAGTCTGGAGTGAATGAAAATGTTCCATAGCATCTTGCATAAGATTCTATAAGGAAATTTATTGCAAAGTTCTCATTTAAATAGTGTTTTGAATTTTCTTTTGGCTGATAGCATTTAAACTTGCCTTCAAAATATTTTAATGCCAACATTGTATTCATGTACAATGAAACAATGCAAAATGCACATTACAGTGATTTAACATTAACTGAATATAATATTTCAGCAATCTTAGGCTAATGTGTTTCAAATGTTTTGTATTTTAGGAATGTTCCTTCTTATCTGTTGGGGTTTTTTTTTGTTGTTGTTGCTGGTTTTTTTGGTCTGTTGTGGTTTTTTTGTTGTTGTTTTTTTTTTAATATTTGATCTCTCATGTGGAATTGGATACTTTTCTTCTGACTAGCACTGCTTTTTCTATGCTCTTCTCTTCACCTTCCAGCATAACTGCCCTGGAAAAGCCCTAATTGAAAAAAATCTTATAAAATACATTTGATGTTAGGAACTAGGACAGGTGTACTCTCTCTTTGTTATACAGTAACAGGTATTCTTGAGACACTGATAGATTAGGATAGAAGAAAAGGATGAGGTCATTTTAGTGCCATAATAGGATGAACAGAAAAACCCTTACAAAGATCTTTCTGTTGCTGTTCGGCACCTCTAACGGACTACCTTAGCCCACTGGCAAAGAAGGGAGATGTTGGAGTGTGCCATGAAGGATGCACAGAAAAGTGTCTCTGTCCAAGTTCATAGGGCAACTTGACAGCTCGGGTAGGGATAAGAGGTGAAAAACACTTGTAAAAATGCTTGTGAGACTTCTTAATTAAAAAAAAAAAAAAAAAAAAAAAAGTTTTACTTTTGGCTGTTCAGAGCCAGGAAGTTTTAATGCACTAATCCAGAAATAAGAAATGACATGGCAGTTGAAATGTGCCCATTATTTTAATAGCAGCAACTGTCTAAGTTTTCTAACTTTTCTTCCTTTGCATCTTAGATGTGTTTGTTTTTACCCTAGACCAGAACACTATCAGTGATGTATCGGGACATCCAGGACTTTGTCAAGTATTCGAAACCACCAGGAATGGTAATTCTGCATCTCTCTGGAAACTGTTGTCTAGTCCAGTGCTGCAGAACCCTTCTAGTCACAAAGATTTTCCAAATGCTTGATTTGAAATTCCTATTCCACTCATTCACCACTCAGCTCTGACTTGTCTGCCGTTACAACTTGGTCTACTCCTTTCCTGTTCCTGTGCTTTCAACTCCTCCTTTCTTGTTCCTGTGCTTTCAACTGCTGCTGTAACATAAAAAGGCTATAACAGAAGTGCTATCAATGCCATGGATTAAGTCTGAGTTTTTATAGAAAAAATATTTGTAATGAGAAAAAAAATGTCAAAACCACACTGAGAGTTTCAATGACTAATTTCTGATCACATTCACTTGGCAAACTCCAAGGCTTAAAAAAAAATTAAAAGTGTACGTAAATGGATAGCCCTGCAAAACCAGAGCCTATGAGCAATGCAATTCACCCATTCATTGCACGTTCTTGAGGCTTCCATGTCAAATCAACAGAAATAACTTATATGGGCTTTTATGAAGACACAGATCTGAGTGGATCACAGGCATTTCAGTTAGAAACACAATTATCTTCAAAACCCTCAAATTCTTATTTTCAGACTGAATTACATATGGAGATATTTCAATGAAGGTCTGATTATTCACTTTAATTTGCACAAGACAAAGCTTTCCTTCTTTGCAATTTTTCTTGTTGCAGCTCTTTATATTACAAATCTCTTCAGATTAGCTATTTACATGGCTGGAAAGGAGAGGAATTTCTCATTTACGTGTTGAATAACCTATTTGACCTGGTTAATTTCCAAATCAGCTGCTTTCACTGGAAAGGCACATCATAGCCAATCAACTATTTTGTTGGGTTTTAGGTGAAATAGGCTCACCATTCCATGATTGCAGGAGATACAGTGATTTTAAGAGATGAATAAAAGTTGGCATAGGAAACCAAGCAGCAGGAATAGCTGCAGTTATGACAATAGTCTGACAATCTGGATTCATTCATCCTCTCCATCATGAACTTCCTAAATAATCATTTCCCTCTGCCTCATTTCCCACTCTGCTAAGTGGAAAGTGCCCTGACACCAGAGTGCATTCAGGTAGGCAACGAGATATTACAATGACGGACATAGTATAACATGCTATTTGCACTGCCAAACAGTCTACAGAAACTTCCTAAGATATCAGGGCCTATTCTGATGCTTAAAATGAGAGAAAATCTAAAGCGTCATTCCATGTCACTTTCTTTTGAAATTGCCTGAAGAAAAAGTGCTCTCAGTCATGTGCAAAGGTCTGTCATGGGGAAAAAATGAGAGGAGTTATACTTCTTGTCCTAGCTTTATACTAAATAAAATGAAGGGTTATTTAAACTAGACATAGCCCAGCAAACAACAGCTAAGACATACTTAAAATACAGTGTACACATCCCCCAAAAAATAACAGTTCCAAAAGGTCAAGTTTTTATGTATCCCTTTTGGAAACCAAATACCAGTCGTCTGCAATTTCCCTTGAACAAATCAAAAATGAGAAAAAAAGATGAGCCCTGAAAAGGTCATTTTGTTGCTAGATCCAGGGAACAGATATTTAATGTATTGCACATTAGCAAGCAAAGAGCAAAATGTGAATCTATGGTGACTCCAGGTTTTGGAACTTTTTGATTCTGAAATAGAATCCCCCATCTCTAAAACACTACAAGTATGAAAAGCTGCTCATTACAATAGAAATTGCACCCTGGGCGATGCTTACTTGCCAGTAACTTATGTGGGATCATGTTACAATAGAGTTGTGATTGATCCCTCCTATTTTTCCCCTAAAAATCAGTTTAGCATAGGAACATTTTTTGGGTGCTAAGAATCAATAATAATCTTAAAATTCAATCCACTGCTTTAAAACTTAAGAAGTGCTATGCAAGACCAAATCCTATTATCTCTTTTGCTTAGATGACTATGAATTCATGTTGCACATCTTCACAGTTCTGGAATCATGAACATTTTAAAGGCTCCTAAAGAGGTACTTAAATCTTTTGGTAGGCCTTGCTAACAGAATTGCACTCTTACCCCTAAACAAGTGGGTTTGAAAAATCCTTTCAGCAAATTGTTGACTATTTTGTTGTTAGCTAGCAGAGCCATTTTCAGTTGACAGAAAATTTCTAAAAATGTTTGTTCTGCAAAGTAGTTCTGTGTACAGAGAAAAAGAAAGACAGAACCACTAATTATAAATGTTGAAATGTTTCGACAGAAGACATTCTACTGTATTTGCCCAAGGACAGTTATTTATAAGTGAATAAATTAAAGTATGTCTTAAAATGAATTATTTCTGAATATGAAAGAGAGATCCAAGTATTATATTATGCAAACTACTCCTTGGAACTTGGTAATTTACAATGGTGCCACATAAATAATGCTTTCAAAATGTCTTCTAAAGAATTACTAACGCTGATAGAGTAGTACTTAAAAACATAAGTACCATCTTTATAAGCGAAATAGACACAGTGTGAAACTTCCTTACATTACAAATTCCTATCAACACCATTAAGCTACTGCTTTTGACATGGGGCACCACGAATATTATCCATTATTATCACAACTGTTATAAAACAGCTATAGTTTCTTATCTTAGACAACAGATATCAAGCTGATACTTCCCGACTCTTCCCAAAGCAACTCAAATTGCTTTAAAAAGAAAAAAGTCAAAATGGTCTAATAAAAGTAATCTGATATAAGCGCTACCCCATAACTTGTCCACCTCTGTGCATTGTTCCCACACAAAGGCCAGTTGCTTAACAGCTGTTGTTTAACAGATATATGTTTCTTAAAAAGGCTGCAGTGGTGGAGGTTCCACAGTCACCCCAGAAGTCCAGAGCACCTGATGATCCCCATGCTGGAAAGGTCTTCTCTAAAATCTAAATTAAATCTCCATGCTGACATTTAAAACAATTGCTTCTTGCTCTGTCCTCAGTGGAGACCCCTCGCCTACAAGCGAGAAGAAATCCACACCAAAACTCTCCTGTTCTTTAAGGAGTTCTTTATAAATTTGAAGTTTCCCTTTAACCTTCTCAACTGTAAACAAACGTGGGTATGTAAATGTTATCTCAACACTCCTGCTCCCATTTTCACTGCTCCTCTCTGTCTCTTAAATCAACACCAGAACCAGATCCCAGAAGGAGCTCACTTGATACACCTTTTGCTTTTCACAATGAACAACTTATAACCAACTGCACCAAGAATACATTTTCACATTCAGTTCTCATTTATCTAAAAGGTCTGCTAGCCTATTGTATCAAGAAATTAGTTTGGACTGACAAAATTTGTGCTGGGAAAAAACATTAGACACCTCTCACATCTTTGGGTTTTTTTCTACATTCCTATACATTATGTAAAAATTCTTTATCCCAGTACTTTCCCAAGAACTAATGATAAATTGGCTGACATCGATTTGCCCAGCCTTTCCTTTTCCCTCTTATTTTCTAAGATTGGAATTAAAATCTTCCCTGTCTTGAACCTCACCTGTCCTGCCTGAAGTATCAGAACCCTTACAGACTCTGTGATCACATACGTGCCTAACCAATTCTCTAAAAACTCTAAAATAAATTTAATAATGTTTTGCAATCTGAAAACATTTAGCAAATATTGTCTTACCCATATTTACACTTCACTGCTTCATTTTTAATTCCCTTTTTAGTGTAGATGCTTACAAACTTTTAAAGAGGCCTTAATTAAAGCACTTTTTAAATCATACTCTTTCCTAGCACAGAGCAAGTGAGAAGGAGGAGATGTACATACTATTACTTTAAAGAGAAGTTCAAGTGCAGGACAAGTATATTTTCATTTGCAAATAATGTCAATGAATTTTTTAACCTACTAGACAACAAAAAGGGTATGCACTGAATATTTTTCTTATGTGAATTGATGTGAAAACTTGCAGTCCAAACTATAATGACTGAGTTGAAGCAATGCCAATTTATAAAAACCTGAGTTTCTAAAATATACCTGGACCCTAGACTATACAGTGACTTCAGGCAATCAGAATCTTCAGATTTTTTTTCTTTTCAGATGACTTTGAATCCAAGGCTTATATTTATTTTTCTTCCTCTTTTTTTTTTTTTTTTTTTGATGAAATTGTAACATGTAAAGAATTATGAAAGATGAGAAATAAGTAACACTGAGCAGGAAAACAGGGCTGTACTCCAGCAAAGACAAAGTTTGCCATTTTTATGAATTCTGATCCTTTAAAATGATCTATTATTTGAGATTACTGGTACACTGATAGAGCGAAAATGTAAATGAAACCTTCTAAGCTCAGCATCATTGCCAATTATACAACTATTGTAAAGTGGTCTTTTAGAAACTACTTAAAGTACAAATGATGTTACCATTAAGAAAGGTAAACTGGTGATGTACCATGACTGACTGATGCCTTTAAATGCTCCCAAGCTTTATTTCTTAGAGTATTAAGCGAAATAACCATCATTTTCTCTGCCTTGCAAAGAGGATCAAAAAGAGGTACCAGTATTCCTGCCTGTCTCAGGATGGAAATGCCCTGATACATGATTCCTCAGTGTAAGGAGCTGAAGAGCCTTGAATGGGCATGTCACAGTACCTTGTGCTACCATGTTGGGTGAGTAAAGGTCTTCTATACAGTCCTTAAAAATCACTGTGTTACTTGGTTACCTACCTCCCTTTTCACTAAAAAATGAGCCCCATCCAGCTACTGATAGCTGTTTTAGTTTAATTGCCCCATCCAGGAAAAGCTTTAATACCCAGTATTTTTCACATCAACTGTCCAATTATGAATCATTAGTAAAGACATAGTTTTAAGATATAACCAGGATCAGAAAATAAGGGAAGAAAAGCCCAGTCACTCAGAAAGTACAGAAAATGTTTCTAACAAGTCCTGTCCACATGGGATTTGTAGCGAGAAGGGGTTTAGCTAATTGACATAAAACTAGGGTACTAAAACCTGGGTGCTTTTCCACAGGAATATTCCAAACTTTACAGATTTGCTCACCATATGTAGTACATTTAGGTCAGCACAAATTTGGCGCACACTGCTGGTGAGAATGGTGTGAGCCAGCTTGTTTTGTGCAGGGCAGTGAACGGCTTTGAAACAGATGCGGTTCTGCCGTCTGATCAGAGTAATAAAGTGAATTAAAGCAGTTCCTTTGTTCATGTTGTTTCTAAGTTTGAAACAACTGATTTAGTAGATGTGAGATGTTACACTTTCAATGGTGGTTGCTCCAGAATACTTGAACAATAAGTCGATGGCAGAGCTTTCCACTCCTGCTATAGAACTATGAAAGAAAGGCCATTGACCATCCTTTAACTTTGAAAGAAACCAAGGAACCAAGACAGTTTGCTCTGAGTTCAAGTGTCTTGAATAGGAAAGTACAAAACCCAAGAAACTGCTGATATAAGGAACGCTGAAACTTGTACTATATTAATGGAGAATTATTTTAGGAGTTTAATTGCTACCTAGCAAGCTACAGGTACTGAAGGGACTAAAACCTGTCTAATCTCCTAAAACATTTAAGCTACATCAGAATTTCAGAAATAGAGGGTTTTCAAGCATTAAATTTCCTAATCCTACAGTTTAAAATTCAGTTCTGAAATAAGAAGCCTAACACTATTTCCAAGAGACTGCCTTGGCAATATCTGTAACAGCAGAAGTCAGATTGCTATTCTGTTCCTCTTCATAATAATTTTGTGCACAAACCAGCTGCAAACAAGGAAAAACAACTTTCCCAATAGTGCTCCTATAAGGGGTTGCACAGCCTGTGTGTGTGCATACTCTACAGATTAGAAAGAAATACTGTGAAGAAGTTAATCCCTCACTGCTGCCACACTGAGACTTTCAATATAAAAGTGACAGAGTGTAAATCAAAGTACTCTGGCATTTTGAGCTCCAGTCAGACTGTTTCAAGAGAGAGAAGTGGGACGATTTAGAGTTCATCAATTATATCACATCAAATTAGCCTCTATCACTGGCTTGGCTCGACAGCTTTCATCTATTCTAATTTACAACAGAGAGGACAGCCAAGTACAGGATTGTGGCAATGACACAGTCAGAGGGAAGCACAGCACTTTTGTGTTGCAGGAATGGAAGGCTTTTCTAGACAGCCACTTCAACTGGGTCAAATACTCCAGCCACTTCTAGTTTCTTTTATTTGCTTTGATCCAACAATCCTCACCCTCATCTAAGGAAGCAATGTGCTAAACATATTTTTAGCAGTTCTGCAGTCACTGCCTTTCTACAGACACTGTTCTGTACACATTTACCTCACACAGTGATTTACCTTTGCAGTTAAATCCTTAAAACAGATGAGCACACTACTGGAATGCTATTGTAACTGTATGTGATTACAACATAGGTTAGCCATCTTAAAGTAGAATCACTATCAGTAAGTTGTTGGGATTTTCCTTAACAACTGACAGACTTTAAATTTGATTTTGCTATGTTTATTAAAAGACAGCGACAGTGTAAAATAAATCACAGTGAAGCACAGGAAAGCACTGAAGAACCTTATACAGATACAGCTTCACAAAACATTTTATATTAAGAATTCATCCTTTTGCTATGGATGTAATCACAAGCACTGTGTATTATTTAAACTGCTGTTTAGAGGTTTACATGAATTCAAATGGAAACTGGGCTTTGTGTTAGCCTCAATAAGGATGAAAAGCAAATACTAAGAAAGAAACAAAAAGAACAAAAATACAGTTTTCCACATAGTATCCAGTTTCTCCCTTTTCCTAAAACCCTTTAATTTTTTAATATAGGCAAATGAAAATTTGAATTTTAGAATATATATATTACAATGATTACTTCACCAGAATGAGCAGGGACTTCCAAAACTACATTTCCATACCCTTCCATCACAGTTTCTGTGCATATTTTCTTTACATGAATACCTGCCTTTGTTTAATACAGCCCATTTCCAAATCAAATACTGCAAGCTCTAGGCAAATCAAGGTCATCTTTCCCATTCCTTTACTTCCTCCCCAAGCTTGACTTTGCTGGTAGGATTTTAAGTAGTGAACTACTAATAGGATTTTTATGGCAGTCTTGAAGGGTTTTTTTAATACTTGTATCAGATTAAAATGCTTAGGGACAAGTAAATTATCAGAATTTCTGACTGCTACTTTTTAGAGACCCTCACATGATATTAGGAGTGATTAGTTTGAGCAAAAACTTAGAGACAGTATTATCTTTTACCTAGAATTCTTATTGGCTCCTTCTTTTTATATGCAGTCTTATACAGTTTGTATAAAGAGCAAATGAATACACAAAATGTATTTATGATTTTCTACTTACAAAACTGAACACATTAGATGTTTTTATATTCTTCTACAATATGTCCCTTTCTGCATAGGAATCTTTTACCTGCATTTGAGAGAGCTTTAATTTTTTCAAGGATGTGGACTTATTTTCTGTTATTTGTTCAAGCTGGAGACATATTGGTTTAAAATGTCAGGAAACCTGCCATGTGTTAATACTCTTTTATATGGGCATCTGCTAAATGCTTTCAAATCTACACCACACGCATAATGAGTGAGACAGCTGGAATTTCATTAATTGAAATTTATTTACCAAGAAAAAGAACAATAACATTCTTAATTGGGAAACAAAAGAAAACAAAGATATTATCTATGAGTCAAAGGTGCCAGATATCTCAATGATTTTCCTCAACAGACCTACATTTATCACAGTGCATGCAAAGTAAGGACTCGCCCTCAGGGGCTTCTTAAAAAGAGCATGACAACTATGATTTGGTTAATTAATTTTCCCTATTTATCTGGAGTTGAGGGAAGTATTCTAAAATGTAATGCTCAAACCCTTCAACATAATTTTTGATTTTCTTACTTGGGGCTGTAGTGGTTGCTTGATTATTAACATGGAAAAAAAAATTTCTTGATTACATAAACTTCATCATTTAAATAGATCTGTTTTAAAATCACACTGAGGTAGTTCCTTTTTGTGAAGCAAAGATCAGACTCCTGTCAGTAAAGATGAGTTGAATGACCACAAATGTGTGAAGTAGAAGAGCAGTGGTGAGGTGGGATAACCTAAAAAGATTCTCTGATCCTTCCCTGCCACACCTAAACAGAGGTGGATTACAGAAAAGTAAGGGTACTACAGGAGAAACTTCTGGATAATGCCTCCATTGCAGTTTCCATGAAATGCTTTTGACAGAGCTTAAGGCAAAATACTCAGACTTGGCACTGGGAATTGAGTATATTGCTAATAGGTCCCAATGGTCTCAGCTAATGCCATCAGGAGAAGAGAAAGGATGTTTTTCCTCCCCAGGTTAGGATGGATTTGCAGCTTCTCATCCAGTAGGAAATCTTGCTTTGATTGCACAGTACAACTATTCCTTATGCCCAAACTGCATACTAATATGGAAAACCCACTTTGGAATGAGGGAAAGGCAGCTTGGCATTGTTGGGATATGAGTCTGAAAGACAAGCAGCAATTGTGATTTTTCTTACGTGCAACCTTAACATTTGCATTCAGAGAAGGCAACATGAAAATTTAGCAGCAAAGACACCTTGATGATAGGCAAAGGTAGATTGAAGAGTCCCACTCAGTGGATTACTAAACTGAGCATTACTAAATTAAAAATGTACACAGCCACAGGTTACTATAACCACATTATGTACTTTATGTCCTATATGGCCATTTTTGAGGGTCAGTACAGAGGAGCTACTTTTACCTGGGTAAATAGCTTCAAAGAGGTTCCTTGGACCCATAATTTGGTTATTTTTGGCAATTGAGTAAAAGAATATTTCAAACTTCTCTATGGCTCAAAATGCAAAGAGTCGCACTATCGCCACAGCTCATTTCTTTAATACTTTCTGAATACTTAGATGAAGTAGGAAATTTTGTAAATTTTTGTTTTCTGACAGTATATATATTTAGCAGGAAGTTACAAATACCAATATCCATGATACAAACACAAAAATCTACTCTATAAATATCCAGAATGGCTGTTTGACATTTACTCCAACACGAAAGGTGGGCAAACAGCACTAGCAAATTTGGTTTCATACAGGGTTACCCTTGCACCTAAATACCATCAAATGTGACTACAGCCTTATTAGAAAAGAAAAAATGAATAATTTTGAAAGAGGATTTGAATATTTGCCTTGGTTTCTAATTTATCAGCATTTTGATTCCCTTCTATTTGAATTCCAATGAATGAATCTTATGATTTCAACAGTAAAAATTTGCTTGCAGTTATATTTCAGTGGCCTTTAAAATAATGTGCTTGCATTCCTGTCCTAAAGGCAAAAGTCATTTCTGAGTTTCTCAGTCTTTGATGGAGGGAAATTTTGACCTAATTTTCTGACTGTTTAGAGGCAAAAGATGTCAAAAATTTTTAAACATGGCTTTTTAAATGCAAGTTCAATAAAAGGTGCTCAAAAAAAAACTCTACCAAATTATTTTATTAGCAAGTTGAGCAAGTCACATCTCACAATCTTTCATTTGACTGTACCAACCTTTTAGATACTCAGTGACTATATCAATTAAAATCATGTGAGTTTTTTCTATATTGTATCAATTGTTATCAGAGTCCTGAAGGTTTTTTTCTGATAAATGCAAAAATTTCTAAAATATATACCTTAAGTTGTCTTTTTATCTGTAGTATTTCTTCCTATGCTGAAAATAAGTCCCTGTTGAGCACACAATATTTCTGACAATCAGTTTACATATGCTCCAGCATGGATTAAAAAATAAGATTTTAAAAACTCTGGTTTCTTTGATTACAAAAGTAGAGTTTATATGATTTAGTACTCAACTCAGAAATTAATGGATTGTATCTGAATTAGGCCAAAGGAAAAAAGAAGCCATTTGAATTCACAGATGCTGGAGCACAGATTCATGCACACTAAATACTTCAGGTACTTACTCCTCTTTTCTTCATTTATATGGAATGAATCACGGCTTAGTGTAGCTGAATGTCTCAATTATTTTATTTTTTTTAAGTCCCTGAATTCTAAATGTACAGAGCAGAGATCAAGTCCTTCCCTAATCATGTCCTCCCCAATTTTTAAAAAACATGAAACATATAGTGGGAACCACATTGATAGCAAGAGTTGGTGTCACTCAGACTGACAAGGACCAAGATATGCTAAACCAGAAACAAGTACACCAGAAATAACATTAATGATGAAAAGGAGAATCAAGGAAAATGCTCAGAACAAACTGCAAAAAAGTAACTTTTTTTTTCCTCAGATGTCTACCTCTTATGCAACAATGTAATTAGAAAAAAAAGATCAATGAGATTCCCATTTTTTTTTAATTCTCATTTAATGATAAATTTGTATTTGTTTTTCTGATAAATTTTAAGTTCTGTCTCTGCAAATATTTTTTTCCTTCAGTTATACACAGAACACATGGAGACATGCAGATATTACTCTACAGTTTGATTCACCTTGTCTTGAGCACTGACACATTTAAGTAGTTAGGGGTTACCTTTTCATTCGCTACCTACATTGTATAATTAAGTAGGTTTTAACTAATTATAATAGTAAGAAAATCATATTCAAGCTAATGTAAGATGTATGTTGAATAGAGTTATTTAAGTGGCCACACCAGCACATGAAATAATTATACCAGTAGCAAAGGATGGGAGGATATTTGCATTATTCTTTCCCACAGTGTATGATGGATTGCTTCAAACACTGCATTAGGTCTAACATACATAACATGATTTGTTTTAGTAAGTCAAAGTATGGCTTACACAGAATGAATGCAAACAATTTACATTCATATAGGTGTCCAAAATTTCATGTATTCTATCTCATTCCAAAGCATATTAGGCTTTCACTTCTGAGTGAACAGGACTTTGTAACACAGCTGGAAAATCAACTGAAGAATCATGTTGGCTGCAGTCAAGACAAGATCCTTGTAAGACAGTTTCTTCTGCAAAAAGAAGAGTCAAAATACACAATGGGGAGCAAAGACGGGGAAAGCTCAGGTTAAACCCTAGAAGACATTCTCATGTTGTGTATGACAGTGGGCAGTAATGTCAAACTCTCCAGTCAGCCAGTGTGTGAAAAATAGAAATGCATCTTTCACGTGGAGGGAATCGATCACATTTGCTCTACACAGTACAGAACTGTGGCATCTGCTCCAAAGGAAGATAATGTACCAACTTGTAACTCAGGTATGGAGCTGGACATAGATGATGGAGAAATAACACTTCATGCTGCCTGGAATTACAGTTTTCAGAACATTCAGCCTTCTGAACATTTCAGAGATCAGTGTTCACCCGGCCCCAAAAAAAGTAATTCAATTTTTCATCCACTCATTGGAAATTTCCCCTGAAATATCTCATTTCTCATGCAAAGCTGATATTTGGATAAAGTAATATTTTTGAAAAGGAAAACATGGTATTTAGCTTTAGTAACAAATAATGAGAAACATATGATCAGTGCCATCATATCAATGATTTTCCTCATTCTATATAAAGTTTGAAGTCAATCAGAAATGTTTCTGATCCTAATGTGAATTACATGAATTGTTATGCAGAAAACAAACAAAACTGACTTGTGTAAAGTAAAGCATAGTCAAGATGAGAGACAAGACCCAGTTTACTGAATTTACTGTGGGATTGTTTTTGCTAATCTTGTACTTGCAGGAAATGTTTTGGCCCTTTAACATACAATCTGAAGATTGGTAGCTGTGACTCAGCTGTACAAAACAGCTCTCATATTTTCCTCTCCTGGGGCACTTCTTCTCCAGAAGCAAACTTCTTTAATGTCACCTCAGCTGCCATGGGCAAACTCACCAGCAGTGCAGAAGAATCAAGCTGTGATGTGCCATGAAGCAAAAACAGAGTCTGGACCTACAGTTCACTATATGCAAAAAGGACTTCTAGCACCACTTCATCTGGACATAAATTGCATTTAATCTGCAAAAAGTAAATCTCTAGCCAAAGCCTTGAAGTGGGCCATCCATTCTGTTGTGTCACCTGCATTTCTCAAAGTAAATTTACTTGTTTAAAAGGAATGTCATCAGCAATGGTACTATATATATGTATGTGGCTCAATAAAGAATTATTTTCCAACAGTTTCATAAAATATCCAATCTTTATCCACATTAACATACCAACTTGCATACCAAATTGTCATAAACTCCTCAAAAAAGTGGTTATTACTTGTGGGCATATTGCTATTTCTGCTAAAAAATGACAATGGTTTGATGCAAAGGTTTGCAAACATCAGTTAGACTTAGGATATGTGAAAGTCTCCTGGATTTCCACAGAGGGGGTTTTAGAAAGCTGTATTTTATGTTGATACTGCAGACAATTGTGTGCTGATAGTCTATAACTACCAGTGCACAATACAGAGCTTGGCTACTGTGTTTCTTAATGCAAAATGACATGGTACATTATTTGCCACATCAAGAAAGGCTGAAAGTACGCCTTAAGGCAAAACATCCTGAGTCATAATTATTCAATTATGATGTTTAAGATCATCCACTGTTGTGTGAGCACTGTGAAAACGAGGCATAATGAAGTGGGTTACACCAGGTCTGACATTTCACCCTTCTGTCTGATCATGCTGACTTAGGGAATTTAACTCAGTTCACTTGTATAGTTCTATGAGGCTTATTATTATTTTCATTTTAACATTAAACTAGAAAATATCTGAATATGTTATGGAAGTGTTTAATGCTATATTAAAAAAATATTTACAATCTATACAAAGGAGACATACATATACTTAAAATTATTTTTAATCTAGGGAGCTAGAAAAATAGAATTATTCATTCATTATTATTGTCAATAAAACCAGCACATACTGATCTGCACAAGACTGTCTATTTTTTATTACAGTGCACTACTGTGAATACAATCACTGGGGAATGCTATGAAGAAGAGAAATTATAGAAAAATTAAAAAAAATAAGAGCGAATAAGACAGATATTATAACCACAAGACTGTTCCTGCAAAACAAAAGCAATAACAAAAAAAAAAATGACCAGAAAATGTTTACAAGATTCTTTCTTAGCTGCCCAGCTCTCTTATAGCCAATTTAAAACATATTTAATATTGCATGTAACAGAATTCATAGGTAACAATGGCTCTCAGCTAACCATCCTTCCAGAACAGACTGTAAGAAGGAGCCATTTCTACCCTGGAGCAGCCTGAATTCAGTGCTGCACCATGGGGAACCTGGGGAGCAGGAATCATCCCTCCTGTCCCTTCAGGAACTCGAGCAGTTCCTTCCTCTCTTTACCTTCACTTGACTAGCAAAAAGAGAAAAGCTAAAATTTCCCATCGTTTCTCCTGTGACTACTATGAGAAAATAATTATTTTAAAAAAAGAATAAATACATAATAGTATTTCCTTTTTATGGAAAATGCTGAAATAGGAAATAAATACACAGCAAAAGTATGGAGGATTTCTGGATTGACAAGCTTTTTCCAGGTTTCACAGAGGCCATGCCAGAGCAGTAAATATTGCTCACTGCATACAGATACACACAGAGCAGTAACTCCCCAAAGAAAATAATGTTTTGGAAAATTTAATCTGGTTTCTTCTTAGCTATGGGACAGAAATGATGTATTTTAATAGAATGCTAAGATAAATTAAGTCTACAATAAATATATGTACAGGTAGATGTCTCTATATCAAAGTAGCACACAAAGTGTGAAACAAAAAAAGGAGCTAAAAAACAGTTTAGCTGAAGAACAACGATTTCAGGTATTAATTTACTGCCACACATACAAGCCTACAACTAGTACAAGCACAGAAGAGTTCCTATGCAAAGAGGGACAAGCTAGTCGTACTTTCCCTGCAAAAATTCAAAATGCAAACATGATATTAATATCATGGGATGAGTAAAAATCTACTCCCCAAATTTTATAGTGCAATGCTTTAAAAAACTACAAACATTTAAAAATCTAGAAGTTATGGTACAGAGAAACCAACTGGGACATGTTCTTAAACGTGACACATTTCTTGCCTCTGACATTATCCTGTGAAACATTTATTCAGGGTCCATGGCTTTTGATAACAGCTAAGCATACTGCCGCTGTTCTCCAATTTATTCTTCAGGTTTTTGATCTGCCTGCTGATTATCTCTGAGCCAGTGGTTCAGATTCTGTGTTTTTCCATCCTGCATATTACCACCAGCAAAATCCTAATGGAAAGAAATCTCAGTAGATGATCCCATCTTCTAGCAGCATCCTACGTGTTTTTAGCAAGACCAAGGCTGCTACAGCAACACAACAAATGGAGGCCTTTATGTCAGAATTCACTGCTTGCAGGGATGGAAACATTACTTTGGCTTTATTTGCAACAAATAACAATCTTCTAATATCCAACAGTGCTCTTAGACACAGAAATAAACACAGCGCACATGTGCTTATCAAGAGACTGTGCTATGTCAAGTATTACTAGGCAAAAAAGATGCAATAAAATTGAATGTCTCCTTATTTTGGCATGTATTACACAAAAGCAGGGGACTACTTAAAACCCTGACTTTGAGAAAAAGATTAATTTGCATCTGCCTTCACTTTGGGACTGTGCATGAACTCTGCCATGAAGATGATGTGGATGCTTCCTTGTTAATCAGGAGTAAGTTGAAAATGGAGAAATACTAGAATTACATTAACGTTATGGTAAGTTTCCAGAGTAATTTGTGTGAAACACAGTAATTAGAAAGAAATCAAACAAGTAAAGGACAATTAACAATCCACAGAAGTATTCTTCCTCATGTATTTGCAAAGAAAAAAACCCTAACATATGTGAATATTTATAAAAATAGCACAAAAATCAGCATCAGGGCCTCCTACATTCAAATAGCTGGAGTACTAATACAATGGCAGGCATTAGAAAAAGGAGTACACTAAGATTACAATAACAGTTCAGTGCTTTTTATTTTGGCAAAGCCAAATGACTACAATTTCTGTTGATCTCCACTCTGTATTATCATTTGTTCTTTTTCATTAGCCTTGCCTCAACAGCAGTAGCACACTGAGGAGCAATGTGTGAAAGCAAGAGAAATGCAATTCTTCCAGTAAAATGAAAGTAACTATTGTTTCACCTAACACGTCTGCTAACAGTGGCAAAGCCCCTCGTCACGGATGTTGACTACATATAATCTATTTGTTTAAAAGTTGAATTTAATTATATTATTATTTTTACATACAGTATATTGCCTAAAAGTCATGAGCCAGGACTTCTCTGCATTAGCTGTTATGCAAACAAAGAAAGAAAAGTGGGAGTTTATGGCCCAGAGAGTTTATATTACAATTTTTAATTTTTGATGAAGAGCAAGAAATAATCTGACCGAGGCATTCGAGCATTCAAAAAAAAAAAAAAAAAAAAAGCATTTAGCTATATAATGCAGCTCCTATTACAATTCTCAGTCTGCATTTGGAAAACACCATTACCAGATACACTGAGCATTGCTATAAACTGACAGGAAAGAGAATAAAATTCTCTTTAGGTATAAATGCCTAAACTACTACTAACCTCAATGGAATAATGCTTATTTGGAAGAGAATTTCGATCCACTCTTAAAAAAGGTGGCAGCAGGAAAAAAAAATACAGTCAAACAAAACCCCCACACACAGACAACAGACAGTAAATTAGTAGCATCCATTAAAAAAATGTTTTTTCCTATAACTGCAAAACTAATTTTACTTCAAGCTAAAACAGAAGTAGTAATTACCATTACTGCTCAACTGCCATTTTCTGGACCCAAAGTCTCCCTGAAGGTTCTGGGTTGGCAAAAAAGAAATCTGGTGCTGCTTACTATGTTGTTTCAAGAGTAGAAATACCAAATCATGTCCCTTTGCTCTCTGAAGATCCTTATTTGCTGCCTTTAAGGGACATCTCTAAATTTGAAACACAATAAAACTGCCCATGTGTCAATAATTTCCTAAATTACGAAGCAGATAATCTGTTAAAATAGATCATCACAGGTTCTGTGTCCTGACACACATTTATACAATTTCTCGAAAACACAGAAAACATAAGGTAGATGTTATTTTACATTAAAATGTAGCACATGGTAGTAGCCATTACTGAACTGTATTTATTGTAATGATAGAGCTAATCAAGTAGTCATCAATATATAATTTCAAATATAATACTAGACTTGAACTCTCCTATAAGTCAATAATCAGATTCTCAAATGAATAACTATTGCAGAAAGGGAATTGCAATCCCTACAGAAACCCTGTGACTAGTGAGATTGTCAAAATTTCAAATACTGATGAATACTGAATAGTGAATTTTAAAGGTAACTTTACTATAACATGAAAATGTTACTAGTCTGATTCTGCTCCCTCATGAAGAATACCAACATTTTGTTATAACTGATTAAAATATGCCCTCAAGATGCACTGTAGGAGGGAGTAAACTGCTTAGATGGTCACTATTCTCATTTTGTAATGTCCTTTGAGCAACAGAAGAAAACATTGTATTTTCAGGAATTAAAAAAGTAACAGCAACTTTTAAAACTATAGAAGACAGAATTGGATTTAGCGCAAAAAATATTATTTTAATAATAAGCCAACCATTTTTTCAGCATGTGCATACAATAGTTTTGAGATTCATCTTTAAAATTAAGATTTAATAATTATATGTAAGTGAAAATGAACTTTCAGAGTGCTGTGATGAAACCACCATTGGGTGATATCATCTGAGTGTATTATTCAGCAAAGGAAAATATCAAAAAATAAATGCCCTGAAAACTCTTATTTTAATTGCTTTAGCACAGCTCTGGAAAGCAAGTTTGATGCCTTTAATATTAAGGAATATAGCCAGTTCTGAAAATTAAGCAGAATGGATCAGGCTGATCATAAAGAAATTATAAGCACTGACCCAGGGTATGCTAAACCAACTACAAACCAAACAGGAACAATTTTACCATACCAAATGACAGCAAAAGAAACATCTCACATAGGCTTGTTTAGCACTAAAAGAATGTGCAGGCTCAGGAGCAAGATACGGGGAAGTTGTTGGAGGTTGGAATCCAAGACTGGAGTAGAACAGGACAGCCATGAGATATATGGGAAGCAGCAGGTGAAAAGGAATACAAAAAGACACCAAATGCTTTTGGTTTATACAGAAAAGGATCAGTATTCTGCCGCTTTCTAAAACACAAGTGTGATTACTGATATCAATGTGTTGCTGTACATAGACACATCTTTTCTAGTATCCCCTTCCTCCACAGGTTTTTCTCTACCACCTATTAACTTCCCACTTTATAAAACCAGTTAAAGTCAGAAGATGCAAAGTCAATTTAGATATATACAGACTTTATTTTACGTTCTTAAAAGCGTCCTGTGAACTTTGCAAGATCAAGTTTTAAGTGTTTCCTTAATCCAAATTCTGGGATTTTTAAAATTTATTTTATTTTGCAGGTTTAATTTTGAAACAGCATTACTCCCCATCTCCCCCAGGATCAGACTGCTTTAAAAGTACACCACAATATTCCTTCAGAGTACTCAAGTTTTAAATTTCTTTGTATTGGTTCTATCAAACTTCTGATGGAACATATAGTCTGTGATAAAAAAAAGCATTTTACCAATTTTCAGAAGCTTAGTATCTCTGGGGTAATAAGAAGTTCTTTAAGTCAATCAGTGCTATAATGGAGAACTAGCATCAATGAGAACTTCACAAGTGACTTTTGTCTCTTCGTTATAAATACCAGATCTGTCTAGAGACATAATTTTATTTCATTATACGTTGTTTGCCATGTCAGAATAAAAGTACTAGCTTCAGAACAGTAAATCTGGGACTGAGTGATTAATAAATGTGCTTTAAATTTCACTGCGTGAAAAGTATTGTTGCAAGTGATTTTTGATCTGAGTGCCTGTTGTGTGAAAGCTTGTTTCTGTGTCTAGAACCACTTGTACAAAATGTATTTTTAACTACCATAGTTTCATAAAAGGAAAAAGGGAGAAATGGAAAGATATATTTGCAAAAAAACTTTGAGATTTCTTTTGTTTTTACACAAAAGACACCTCGCTTCTCTTCTCATTCACTGGGCTCTACAGCACGGCATCAAGTTGATTTCAGACACTAAATTTCAGACTGGTAATCATTTTACAATCTAAAGAAGGGACAGGTATTTTTTAAGCTCACTGAATAAAAAGTATTTGGTTTCTTGCCGTTAAAAAATTATGGAAAATGTGGATCCTGCCAGAATGAAAATAATACACTGGCATGAAAAAGGACAGAACAACGCAGCAGACACCAGATAAACATCAGGGGTTAACTGCCAAAAACAATGCAATGCTTATTAGTATCGGACTGAAAGGCTCATCCTCTGTCCTGGGCCACATTATTCATTTGCTTAAGACAAACAGGCTCTTCATCAGCTTCTCTCTTGCCTAATGTTCTAATTTCCCTAGAAATGTATGGTAATGAAGGTCCTTCTAACAGATGTTTCTTTAGACTCATTAACTTCTGAATCTTGTTGTTCATTTTATACACCAAAAGTTAGTTTATTAGAACAAACATTTAGGGGGAAATAGAAAATCACCAAGAGCTTTCATCATGATACTTAACTCCAGACACTGATACAGAGCAGATACATGCTGATGATAATAAAGTGTGATACTCAGAGATTGTCTTAAGTGATGAGGGAGTTCCCCACATCTCAAGAGACAAAGATACCCTGTGTGACTTCCAGCAAAACATCATAAATCATTGCTTACCAAAGACTCAAATAGCAACTGTCCTGGTTACTGACAATAACTAAAGGCACAAAGCACTTTGATCATACTTGCCTGAGCGAAAGTTATTTAGCGAGCTAAAATAACACTATAGGACTATATAAATAGTGCTATAGCAACCAGCTTCGAGGAAAACATTAAAGTCTTGATGATTTAATGAAAAATGCATGAAATAAAACCATAACAAGAATGAAACACAACCATGCACAGGATTTACTTTATGATACATATGGCAGACATTATTTAGTATATAAATGTGTATGCCTATATGCAATTATTTTGATATTTCAAGTCTGTGGTAGAAAAATTAATTTAGACTTATCTGTTGAATTACTATCAGAAATTCTAATAACGAGGGATAATACAATTTATTTAACAAAAAAGAAACCAAAACATCTCTGAAAAGGTATGTCATGACTCTTCATTACCATGTACAGACTCTGAACAGTTCCATGTTGATAAAAATCCTGAGAGTTTTCTCATATTTCAATATGACAAGTCATATTTAAGGAAATGTAAAATTTCTTCCCTAGTATGAAGACTTCTAAAATAACATTTGTATTGCTATAAATCCTCAGATTAAAAAAAAGTTACATCGTCTTATTTGAAGAGTGACAGCAACATGAGACCAAAACCTGCATGAAAAAAGGGAAAAAGTATGTTTTCCAACTCTCAGTAGATTTTCAATTATTTTTAAAAAAGCTTCAAGCTCTAAAATATGTCAAACAGGTGATATGCAGCTACAAAAGCAATATTTGTAACTTGCTTCAGCTCTTCTAATTAAAACCAACACTAGTCACAGTTTAAAGGTTCTAGTTCTAAAAGAGTGTATTGTCAACCAATAATTCTTGGGATTCTGCTTAATAAGACATATTTATAAGATGAGAAGAATAGTGCAAGGATATATACCAGAGGTAACCAATGACCTCTGGTAAAAATATTCCATGGACTTTTAAACCGATTGTCAAGTTTTAGTTGAAAATAAAAAATGAAAGAAGAAAGTCTTTTCAACAAATAATAACGTGCTTTTCTACCATGTGTTTTGGTTTGATTTACCATCTGAAATATATTCTAACTGTACTTGCCTGATTGTTTTCTAATATTTTACTATAATTAATTACTTTAGAGGAAATCCATCCTTAAATTCAGAAGAAGCTACAGTATGGACTTCCATGCCCTAGTGGCACAGCAGACTATTACATTTCTTTCTGAAGCAAATGGGAGTCTTTTGAAAGCAAGAAACATTTCTATATATTTGAAAAATACCATGTAGGTGAATGTCTGTGCCATGTTTTTGAGTCATATAATAATTTTTGCATGTTTAAATCTTGCTAAGCAATCAGCTTATGGTTTGTTTTATGCTTTTACATGACCTAAATGTTCCTACCCCGAACAAGGCAGTATTGTGTTACCCTCAATTACTAAGAATCACATGCAGTAGCATTTCTCATTTGAATGAGGTAGCAGGAGATTGTGGGCCAGATGCTTTCCTTTGAAGTACACACACTGATCTTAAGAAAATCCCAAATATTTTACTGTCTTGGTTGATCATCAGTGAGCTGGCAAGATCACTGGGCAGAGTTAAGACATGGAAAACAAATGAGTACTGTGTCCCAGGGCTAACTCATTCTCTCTCAGAGATCAAGTTCACAGAATTACAAAAACGTTATGCTGTCAATGACACTGTTGTATGTGAATAAGAAGAAAGCCCATTCTTTCACAACTCCTTCAAAATAACTCAGAATTGCATTCCTTACCCAAATGTGTTATATACAGCTGTCAAACATTTTTGCAGGGATAATACAAAGGTGACTTGTATCAAGCATTTTGTCTCACCATCTTTTCAATTAAAATATAAAAAGGCATTCACATTTCATAGGCAAGAAGAAAATTTCAATCATTAAAAAAAAAATCAAGCAGACCTCATTTTAAGGACATTCTCATACTATTTAGTTAATTGACTTAACATATAGCAATTACTTTAGTTTTTTTCTCCTCAAATCATTTCAAACAATGTTTTGTCTTTCAGAGTTGAAGGATGTGCAAAGAGATAGGAAATCAAGTTTCTATAGCATGGGGAGTTAAGAGAACCAATTCAGCTTTTACTTAACAAAAGTATTCAACAAGTCTGTGTATTCTCTTTATCTAATTCCCTATTTTCAAAGCTGAAGTGCTAAAAACCCTCTTTCACTTCAAGATGCATTATGGACATTCTGAATTTTGCAGCATTGGAACTTAAGTTCAGCATCCTACTCATGTCTCGTGTAATGGTTGTAATTTTTTTCATTTTATTTCTTTTTTTCTCAAAAGACATAATTTTACAAACGAACTCATCTATAGAGAATATTTCAGAGTATCTGAGGAAAATTTAAAAATTAAGAGGTATGAAGGATGAAGAAAAGGTATTCAAACACAAGCACACACAATTATCACCACTTTAATCAAAATAATTAGGGTTTGTGATCCAATTAGTATAGAGGTGATGTTTTTCTTGTCAATGCTTCAGGACAACCAATACAAAATCAGCACTGTCTGATCAGCAATGCAAGCTTTTGCAAATATTTTATGAGAAAAAAAAAAATTAAAAATGGAAACATATGGTTGAAGTGAAAGTCAATATCAAATGTCCAAAAACTAAACCATCCCTAGTGAGGCACAGTATTGTAACAACACCTTTAAGTACCATTGCAAGACTCAGCTTCATTTCCTCAGAAATTGGTCTCTTATGGACACAAAAGTAAAAAACAGGTCCTGCCTCGAAGAGCTCCAATACAGGCATAAATCAAAGGAAACAGGTGACTATCACAGGATCAAACATCACAGTTGGTAAATGGACAGTAGGTTGGCAGTTACCAGAGCTGGGTCATGAAAGCATCAAAGTAAAGGGTAGCTAAAAAAGTATATTTAATATAGAATATGCCTTGGGAGTTGTTCAGAAGAAACTCCTTCTGCTTTTACTTCCTGTAGGATAATTGTAGAAACTATGAAAACTTAATAAATGCACATGCACACATATATAGGGAATTCTTATTGTACTCAAAATTTCCTGCTTTTTGCTTGAATCTGATCATTCTCCAGACTTACACATATAGAGAATAACAATTTAAACCAGCAAGCCTAACTACCACTTAGCATGTGTATGAGTAAACAGAACACAAAAGAAAAACATCTGTCTACATTTTTTCACTTTAGGATCATCTTTTTACACTCTCTTATGTAAGGAGTGTGTGTATTAAATTTAATTTTCATAGATAAATGTGTAATATCAGCCATTAGGCTGTTGGCTTCACTGCCTTACAAAAATAAAACACACCTCACTGATGAGGAAAAAATAATATAGGATTTTGTTTAAAAATCAGGCTGAAACTTCCCTTTCAGTACATTGTCTTTTTATGTATTTTATGTATTTTTATGTGTTTGATAATATTCCAGAAACTTGGCCCATCTGCATAATTTCTTTTCCTATTTTCAAAGTGATTAAATAAAATGTATATTCTACCTTCCAAACCAAATAGCCAGATATTTCTCAACTAGTTGATTAAGATAGAAACCTTGTAGAGGCATTTCTCAAAGGTAGAATTTAAGTAGAAGTCATTTTAATAACACAAAGAAACTTTACAGATCACACCAGATCAGGTACTTTAAAAACTAATTTTAAACTATTTCTGATATTTGTATAATACCACAAGGACTTTTGTAATTAATAGTTGCTGTGCTAATGAAGAAATTATTTGAGATCGAAGTAATTCTATTTATTAAACAAATTATTTGTATGGTATTTAAATATACTTTTACTGCAGCTTGTATTTTCTAACTCATAAAATTGGCTGGTAAACAGGTGTGGCAGTAATAGGATTAAAGTCTGCATAGCTCTTCCTTTTGGCTATCTCTAATCACAGTTAAACCTTACTCCCTACTCATCTACTCATTATGGGGGCACACATTAATCTCTCAGATTAGCTCCATGTGGAGTTTTGATGCCCAACTTCACAAAATTGGGATCATGCTGTAAGAGATTGGTGCATTATCTGTGATGCCATGTAGCCTGTTTTAGGCAGAAGCCAAGGCATTACAGGGCTGGCCCTGAGTTAATTGCAAATAACACTAAAGTTTCTAGGCATAAAACAGAACGAAAATAGTAATTAACTGAATCCATGCTAAAAGTTATTTCTAGAAGTACATTATCTCACAGTATGTCAAAACAGCAAGTAGTAGCAAAAATAATGATGTGTTGTAGAGGTATTAGGTGCTTCCAATTCTTTTTATCAAATATAGTTTTTACATTTGCAAAATAATTTACAAAACTAAACAGTAAAAAAATTAAAATCATACATATTTATTTACAAATAAAGTTTAGTAATTTTGTAAAGTAAATACTTCACAAATATTTACTTTGATAACTAATTGTTTACTCATTTTAAAGAAAATGTTAGTGATATCTTGCAAACCAGGTGGCTGAACAGCAAGACCAGCACGGAAATGTAGGTTACTTAAAATTAAAGACTTTAATACAAAAGTATACATGAAAAAAATTTCATTAGCTTCAAAGAAGTAATTTCTGATGTACTTTGCTGCCTGACCTGATAAATCTGTGCTGTGTCAGTTTTCATTCAACAGTTAATATTTGACTACACTAAATTAAATTACAGGATGATAGTTCACTCACAGATCTTACCATTATGTTTGTCCATCTTAAAGGTGTCTCTTTCATCATAGTGAAAGAAGATAATTATTTTTTTTACAGATCAATCTGTATTTTGTATACATTCTTTACAGTGCCATTTCCTTCCAAATTACAGTGTAGATTGAAGCAAAACAGATCTTCCTCTTTTCTGACAGATTTCATGAATTGACTTGTTTATGACAATAAAATAAAACAACATGTACTTTCAATATGTCTTCAAATATCTGTATATGATACAAAGCAGGTAGGAATTGAGTGGTAGCTACTAAAATAAATTGCTCATCTACTATCTTGTTGCCTTCTATTTGCCCATATGTGCATGTTGTAACCACAGGTTTGCAGGAACTGGGAATGCAAACTATTATTCTTATAGTAACTTGTTTTCATGCTGCAGAGCACATCCTCAGTGCAGCAAAGAACTTGTATTACAGTCTTTCAGTCCATTTAAGTTGCACACATTGTAAGCCTGAAACTTAATCTTCTGTGCTTGATAATTTCATCTTGAACTGGGATCTGTACTTGAAAAGTACAATAAAAAAATAAATATTCTGTTCTTAATAGTGGCAACCAGCCACTTGCAGCCCAGGTGGATTATGGAAAGGAAGAGCCCAGGACAGTACCTGGAAGGAAAAAAAACCCAATATGACCTAGTAATTTGCTCTCATGGCTGACTTTGTAAAATGAGATGAGTAATTTGGCCATAACTATGTGAGTTTTGGGCCTTGTGCAATATATTTACAGATATTCTGCTCATTTAAATAGAAAATACTCTACAAAAAAAGGAAAAAAAAAGTTTGTGATTTCCAGTTGAGAATGCTTATTCCTTGTAACTTCAGAACACCACTAAAAATGATAGCACAGATCACCCGTATAGTTTTAGATGCTCTTTACTTTCAATGAGGTATTGCCTAGAACTACAGGATGTAAATGTGGATGCCTCCCAGGTATTCTGCTGACAGGGCAAAGAAAGAAAAAGGTGTCTTAAAATCTTTATTAAAAAGATCGTTGTAGTAAAATATAAGACAATAAAGACCCTTTAGAAAACAAACACCAACTACAGAAACCCCACAACGTCCTGTTCTGTAACAAACCTTTTTCCAAAGGGGATAAACACAAAATATTTAAGAAAGAACAACCTTTTATGCAGGAGTTAAAAGGAAAGAGCTAGCCTTAGCTTTATGACAGAGGAGACAGATTATGATATATGTCTTAGAAGATCATTGTTCTTCCCCTGAGAACATTCCCTTGCCACAGTAAAGACATTTAAAGCACAGCCAGTCATATCAGCAGACTACAAAAGTCAGTGTAGGTAACAGGACCAAAATCATGTAAGGCTGTTAAAGATCCACTGTGGCCCCTGTACTTCTACAAAAAATAACTGAAACGCCAAGGGACTGCCCAAAGACTCACCGTCAAATGACATCCTTACCCTGTGTGACAGCCACACAGCTGCACTCTGCCTTTGCAGCAAAAACCTAATACTTTCTCTGGCTTCAGGAAGTAGAAGAAGCAAGGTCACTGCAATAGTCAACTAGCAGGTACATAAACTTGTACTAGTGTGGCAAAGTACAAAGCCAAGTGTAAAAAGTTTTAGATAAGTACCCAAAAGCACATCAAAAGTCCATTCTTGTCCACCAAACCTATTAGATTTCAGTGAACAAACTGAATCTTTTGTGAAGCTTTCTAAAATTACCAAGTGAAATTGAGTTAAGCCTTAAGAAAATGGATGACAAAGCTAACTCACAACACAATGGTAAATACTTCATTGCTGTATGAAGAGAGAATGTTTGGGATATCTATTACCTAAGGCTACAACATTTAAAGCTTAGTGTAGAAGGTTCAGATAAGGATCACATGGTTCAATTCAAATTCCTTATTCATGAATTACTCTATCTATACGATATGCAAAAGAATGAGTGAAAAATGTGCATCTTTAAATGCTTAATTACAATATTTAAAGAAATTTTATGTGTATTTATATAAAATTATTATATCACCATAAATTTCCTTATAAAGCCTAAATCAAATATAAGTAACATTAAAATCCACACAATTAATTTTCAAATTGAGAAGCAAAACTCTTTTTTTATTCATTGCAAAAGTAATTGTATCATTCCTCATTTTTATTTAAAAGGAAAACTTATACCACTCTCTTTTAAAGGAAATTATTTTTACTATTGCACATAATGTATGCTGCCAAGCCTCTGAAATAATAATGCAGAAGTATTTTATATATGATATGAAGTTATTTTAATCAAGTGATAGCACTTCCAGTGGTATTTAAGATTAATCAGAAAACCTTGATACTGAAGACTAGGAAAGGTTTGGAAATTGAATTTACATTTGCTTTAATACTTCTTTATTTTCTCAATCAGACCTCAGGTTAAACATAACAGTTTGCCTAAACATTAGATCAGGGTAATCTTCAAAGTTCATTTCAGTAATACAGATACTAACAAAAACCAGTTTTATTTTCATTATATCCTGTTTAGAGAAAAAAAAAACAAAACTAAATGAACAAAACCTGACAAAATACAGGTGAACTACGCACATGGTTTTCCCAAAGAAAACCTGATTTCCATTTTGATTAATCATTAGTCTTGTAAATCTCCCAGTGAAGCCCACTGCAATCTCAGGGGTTTCATTTCTACTTGAACACAAGCAGCTACCATAAAAGATGCTATGTTTTTTGATAAAACACATGATCTGTCACTAAGGGGGGGGAAAAAGGTAAAATGACGATTGGGAAAGGCACGGACTAAGTAATCAAAAACTGAGGGTTTGGGTGTTTTAATATCATGCTTTACTATTTGAATTGAATACAACTTCATTTTTCCTAAATCATCATCATTATTCAGTCATGATAATGCATTTCCTGTAGATATTTGGAAATACCTTAAGTTCTAGTTTAGCTGAGACTGAAAAACGTGCAGAGTCTGAAGCACAGGGACAGAGAAAAGGCTGTGCTGTTCCATACATTGTTTACTTCAACTAAATAAAGTCAAAGCACCACACTCATGTTACAGGAATGATACAAACCAGGGGGAACAAGAGCTGTCTGCAAATAATCATCTTTATGTGACAACTGGAAACAAGATACTGAGCCAAAATATCACAATACTTTCATGTTTGAAAGGAACTCAAGGTCTTAATTTCTCTTTAACTGTATTTTCCTCACATATGGCAGGTAACTGCATCAGGCTCATTCATGTTCATAAAATTACCACGAAACCTTCTTTAAAAAAACATACATATTCCAAATATTCCAAATATCCCAAACTTTTTTTTTTTGTTTTTTGCTAATTATTTCTAGATGACCAGTGACCATTCTGGTTTAGAGAATATGTATAGTCATAGAAAATGTCAACGTTATATTACTGTCTGAGTTAACATGGGATTTTCTGCAAGAAATTCTGGGCTCTTTTCTCCCACATGGTTTCAGTGTGGAACGGGAAAAAGAACACCTGTACTGATTATATGCTAGAAATAGTCAAGGAACAAGGCCCAGGCCATAAAGAACGAGTGAGTGATTTACAGACAATTCAAGGTAAGAATTGGAAATGTAGGCAGTGGTACCATTAGCTTTGGATTTTTAATGCTGTTTCCTTCATATTCTACAGAAGAAGGCAAACTGCTCTGCAAAGCAAATCAAAACACCTGAATCCAGCTCCTGTTTCTACAGGATCCTCTCAGTCATCACCAAGTGTAAAGTTTAAAAACTCAACAAAACACAAAGAAACCTGCTAATACAATCACGTTTATATACAGGCTAGCCTGATATTTCCTGGTATCTTCTCTTTTAGTCATTCCAATTCACAACTATAATTTAATTTTACCCTCAGAACTGTTAACAAGACAGGCTCAGAGAGTGTGATGCACCAAAATGTAGTAACTTAGCAATCAGGTCATGCTGCTCCAGATAAGACAAAAGAATTGTGGTTTTCTATCTGACACATGCTTAAATGTCTTAAAAATTAAAAAAAAGGTACGCAACTTAGCTGAAAACTTCTCTTCTTCTAGATAATGAATGGCATCGAAGTGTAAGATTCCAGTTTTTCATTTCCAAGTTTTCTTTGCTTTTATTAAATTTTTCATGTTAAGCTTAGCATTTAATTTCCCCTGATATTTTGTAAAAGTGAGACTCTAAGAGGAAAATAATCCCCAGGGCAGGCCCAGATAAATTTTTTCTTCATTTCTAGGAGTGTCAATGAACAACAACAAAATTCACAATTTGAATATTCTACAAAATTATAATTAGTTCATCTGAGTTCTGGCTTTGCAAATACCAACAACATAGATTAAAATGCAAACACAGAACTGTGTGAGCATGTTTAATAACACTCACAATTTTGTTTCTCTCTAATGTGGTCATTAGCTTTTAATTCAACCACTGCTTGCCTTGACAAATGGCTCACTTAGATCTGTTCACATCATTTCTAGAGAGATCATTATCTTGTCATCACTTTGGTCATATCACCTTTTGCTTAACATCCTTTCACTGGCTCGTTGCTTTCCCTACCATATCAAACACTTTTTACTTGTCTTCAATTTCAAAACCCCTTAAAACATATTCTTCTCCTATCTACCACTTCTTATGTGCTATCATTATGGGTACTGAACCATTAATGGTGCTTTCTGAAATTAGAAGATCATTTTTACCTTTCCCTGCCTTAGGCTACCCAAAAAACTTCTGCCACTTAAACCTTCCCATCAATCCTTAAAATATACCTCTGACAACACATGTCCAGAAAACTGGGCTATACCAGTCACTGGTGTACTGAGCTGAATGACTAGTGTGGATTTCCACATTATCATAATCTTATCACAGAATAATCAGGGCTGGAAGAGACCTTCAGGATCACCTGGTCCAACCATAAACCCAGCACTGCTGTAATCTCTCCTAAACCATACCCCAAGTGCCATATCCTGACATCTCTTGAACAGTTATAGAGACAACGACTCCACAACCTTCCTAGGCAACTTATTCCAATGGCTGGCCACACTTCAGTGAAAAAAAAAAAAAAAAAAAAAAAAAAAAAAAAAAAACAACCCTGAACCT
>VXBA01005019.1:3228858-3296006 GCA_013399895.1 Serilophus lunatus
AAAAAAAAATAAAAAAAAAATCATAAAAGCTATCCTGAACCTGCCCTGGTGCAATTTAAGGTCATTTCCTCTCATCCATTCATTTTCAGACATGGCAGAAGAGACCAACCCCCACCAGGCTACACTCTCCTTTTAGGTGGTTGAAGTGAGCCATAAGGTCCCCCTAAGCCTCCTTTTTTCCAGGCTAAACCCCCAGCTCCCTCGGCTGTTCCTCATCAGCCCCTTCCCCAGCTTTGTTGCCCTTCTCTGGACTCACTCCAGCACCTCAATGTCCTTCCACAACTAAGGAGCCCAGAACTGGACAGAGCACTCAATGTGTAGCCTTATAAAACAGACCACCTTCCAGCATGTTTTATCTCTTCTTTAACTTCTTTGCTTTTCAAAACTATTCTGTTTAAAAGCTCTGTTAGACACAAACCAAGTTAATGCTGCCGATTCATATTTAAAACACCAAAATGCTGTCAGTGTTAACCACTTGAGAATCCCAGACACTGAGACTATTGAATCAAGAAACCCCCAGTCTTTAAATTCTTTTAATACCTCATATTTGTTGTCATGATTCAAGAATTGGCATAAATTTATAAAGGTTGGTACACTGCAGCAAATTAAAAAATTCAAAACTAGAACATGTTCACAATGAGACAGTTTTGAGTTTTGTGTGATGTCTGTACCTTAGCCCTGATGATTTTACTGCATGATGCAACGAAGAATAAATTATTTTATACGACAATAGTAGAGGAGAATATAGACAAGCTGAAACACTTATAAAATGAAAGCACTTATTTTCTAGTACCTGGCGTATTAGAGGGCAGGACTTCCAGTCCACTAAGACATTCATTTAAACGCCTTGCAGCCACAAGTTCCCATGACAGATCCTGCCCTTTAATAAAATCAAGTTATTCCTTTCAAATGTTATTGGCATTTTATAGGCTGTTAAAAGGAACAGAGCTCAGAATGTTTATATTGCTCTGAGTCTCCCTGATTGTGTCCCATTCTGATAACCACCTGCCTGACAAAGCTTTGATTGGGGATGCATCTTCTGCAAATAATTCAATAGGAAACAAACATGTTACTGTTGTATTAAAAACAGAATGTGTACTGGGACCTAAGATTATTGGTCAGTGCAGGAATTTCCAGGCATCTGGTCTGTAGCTCACATTGCATGCAGTGAATTATATCTCAGTAATTGAGAATGATGAATGATTTAACCCTCTTAAATATCTAATGAAGGGAAGAAAAAAAACCCGGCACAGTCAGAGCCAAGATTTAGGCAACTTTAGCCTCCAGGAAAAAAACAGTTGTAATCCAACACCACCTACAAATCTCAGTGGGTACTTTGGTGAGGTAGTATGTCATGTACCTTGAGTAATACATCTTGCATTGTGGGCCAGAAGAAACACTAATATTGATCTTCTACACCGTGAAAAACCATATGTAATGTCAAAGAATTTAGAGGTTTACACAATAAGGTTAAAAACCCACAATTTATTTCTTGGGGATTTTTTTTTTTTCTGCACTGCACTTTTATAAATCCCTATAAAAGGCAGGGGTATTAAAACAAGCGTTACAAAAGCCTGCTAAATTAGTCAGATACAATTTAACGTCACAATGCAAGATAATACCTCTTTGTGCACACGTCTCTGTAGTTTTATGGTGACTTAACAAGTATATACAGATAGCAGCATATCCTGAAGTTAAAAAGCATGATAATTAGTAATTTCATGCTGGCATTTCACACTGGGATATCCTGCTGCGGTAAGAGCCTGTCCGGGACCAATCTCCCATTGACACAGATACTGAAGGCAGAGGTCAGATCACTTCTGTTATGGTTTGTCTCTCTTCCCAGCTGGCCACCCTCCTTCCTGCTGTATCGAGTGGAAATGGCAAAATGCAGAACCTCTTGTGAGACTATGAAAAAGGCTTTGTCTATAAAGCTGCAGAATTCAGTACATGGATGACAAGGCAGCTATAGAACCTGGGGGCATTGGCCTTGATTTATTATTTTGCAACACTAGATTAAAAGAGGGAAGAGGACTGAAAGAATTTCATATACAGTCCTAAAATTTTTATTTAAAAATTTCATGCAATATCGTAGGGGAAATTTGGTTTATATAGTAAGGGAGGGAAGTGGAAGGCAGAGAAGTGATGAACTGATAAAAAGAAAATAAGCTAAAACTGAAAAGAGTTTTAAAACTACTAAGGTGAAAAAAATTAGTACTCTTGCTTCTTTTGCCCATTTTCTTATGCAGGCAACCAGCAGCTAAAAGCAATTTCCGGTCACTTTAACTGGTTGTTAAAAAAATTCACTTGTCTCTTTAGATGGTGGTTCAGAGACATCCATGCTTAACACTGTAGAAGATGAGCATGTGAACAGTCTGCATTTCTGTTTTGGCACAAGGACTGGATTTAAATATGAATGGGCAGATCTCCTGCAGCTGACAGAAGTGCCCACTCATTCCACCACCACTGCAGAGCTGTCACCATCAGCTCCAGGGTCCCGTTTTTCAGAGCAGCAATTCAGAAAATGCATATTTATAACAGTTTTACAGCCGAATGAGTTAACAAAGCACAAAACGCTTGAATTACAGAGGAAGTAGCAAAAACCAGTCGGGTAGAGCCTTAATTTGATGCATTTATATTGTGTGATAGGCTCCATTGTGCGGGTTCCATCCTGCTCCAGGACAGACGGAGTGTGCACTGAAAACCCTACATTTGTGCTCTGAAAGACAGCAGCTGCTTCCCATCTTCCACAGCATCTGAGGAGAGTTTTACGTTCTGAGCACTCACAAGCCAAGTACACACATTTCTGATACTGGCTGAGGGCTAGGGTTTCTCTGAGCACCCAGATTACCTGCTGCTCGGGCAAAACTACATGTGGCAAATTAAGGAGGATTTGCCAAGGAAATATATTGCACTGCTAAACACGTACAATAGAAGAAAACAGAACAAAAATTTACCAACATTTCTAAATGCTGTGATAGATTGGTGAAACTTTGTATAGCACATCCGTATTTTCAACACTGGGAGCTAATTTCCACAACTGGAATGATAGTTTTCTTCCAGAGCATTTTCTACTGTGCTAATAAAAAAAAAAAACACAAGAAAAACAGAGAAAAAGTTACCTTTTCTAACTCTATTCTGATTCAACAACTTCTTATTGTCCCTTGTTATGGTAAGTTTATTCTTAAAATTTCTGATTTGAAGTTGATTTACCTGTTTATAATAGAACATTTTACGTAAGTCTCCTGCAGTACATAGCTATGAATGAGACAAAGATACATCTCAATTTTCACTTTCTAGATGAGACTTTTTTTTCTGATCTCGAACCTTCGTGCCAATAGTTCATCCATTAATCAATTTCCCGCATAAACATCTCAATTCTTTCTTCCCAGCTACTCCTGACACAGATATTTGTAAAACATCTTCAGTATCTCCTTCCTTGCTGGTTTTGGGGCTCCATTTCCCAAAACTCCTCGCAATAATTATAGAAAAATGGTGAAAACAATGATTTGAAAAGAGAGAGAAGAGATAAAAACCATTTTATTTACACTGTTGAAACAAAATTTTGCATTTTTGTACTACCATACACCATTCTTCTTGTTTTCTCTTATTTTTTAGAACATGCATGTTTATTTGTTGCTATATAGAAGCTGATACCATAAAACTTGCAAACAATAAGTGGGATACTTATTTTCTAGCACAATGCAAGCAATGTTGATGTTTACTTTAAGTGCTGTCTTTACATTCCTGGTCCCAAATCTGGTACCTCCCAGTGTTGAACCCTTTTATAAACCTGAAATCTTGACATTTTTTATACCAAAGTTAGCCTCCTAATATCCAAATATTATGAGTACTACTATGCTTTCATGACATTAATTCTCTATGGTAAATGTATTGTGTTATAAACAGATAAGAAATTTTGTCTAGATATGAGAAAGGTAAGTCGGATGCTAACAAACAACACTAAAGAAATATCTAAACAGAGCAAGCCACCTGGTAATTTACCCATTTGTGCATTTTAGCCAGAAGATTTTGCAATTCATAAATGAATGAGAAGCTACCAGAGTTCTCTTTCTAAAGGCTTTTATGCTAATTGAGTTTGTTCTAAACATTTTCATATATCACATCAAGTATTCAATGAGGTGCCAAAGCACTTTGTTAACAAACTTATTTCCCAGATGTGGCTAAAGCAGGGACAGAAGGCTTGAATGTTCTAACATACCTAACAATTCAATTACAGTTATCTTATGGTGCCATCACATATTTTTCTTCAACAATCAAACAACCTCAGCTGGAAACTCCAAGCAATAACATAAATAAAGGACCATCTGGCAAGAATAATTAAGGAAGGCTGGAAATAAAACATTAATTAGTGCACTAGTCCAAATGACCTTCAAAGGCCTTATTATGAAATTATATCCAAAACAGATAATCATTTATTTCATGTTACAGTTATATTTAACTAAGCATGAATAAATAACAATAATATCATTTTAGGACACTATTACTCTGTTATTGACTCAAACCGATTTTGAAATTTCCTTACTTTTCTATAACAATAAAATTAGAATGGAAAACAACCTACATCATTTTAGAAAGGCAGCCTTGGTTTTCCCCTGTTTCACATCAATGAGACAGATGAGTGATGCTTGCCTCAAAATTTACATAGGAAAGGAATAGACTGGTTTGCCAGGACAATATGCATGCAACTAATTGCTTTTACATCATTTACATTTGTTTTCTCAATTTTGGAAGCCAAAGAATTGGAAGCATACAATTACTTACTTCTGATCTATGAAATCAAATTAAATGCCAAATACTTCTTAAAGGCTTCTTAAAATCTCTTCTGCACAGAAATATACATGGCTATCACAAACTCAGGGAAGATATCGTCTCATACCTTTCAAAATCTTTGCCACTGTTAATGATCTTGAGTTAATTGCAATTAAAAGAAATCAACATATTTCAATGCAACCTGCAGATAGGTAGTGGTAGTCTCAGATGTCTTCATGATCGTCAAAGCAATGGGAAAAAGATTCCTTGAAAATACAACATATCCAGGTTGTTTAAAAAAAAAGGGGGAGGAAAAAAATGCGCCCAGTGCTTCCTGTGTTTCTGTACCTTTTCCAAATTGCATTTAAAATGTATGTATGAATTATTAACAAAGTTATGTCTGTATATTTTCTGAGTTTGCTTTTTTAGTTGCACACTATTGGGAAAATACGCTAAAGCAAAGTGTTTTAAAGAGGACTATAATTAAGATACATTAATAATTTTATTTTATTATTGTACAGAATTGCCATCCAGCCAATAAGGCCAGAGTTTTCATTATTTGGTGGAGTCACCTTCTTTTTGTCCCCAGCCTACATCAAGCAACTGAATGGATTATCTTGGACTACAGCCAACAGCATGTCCTTTAGTTAAAAGCCAGACAATGACAAAACTCCCCAAAGTCTCAGACATCATCTGGATAAGCAAGCACAGGGGACAAAATCATCCTCAGGGAATATGAAGACCAGATCCACTTAATGAAGATCCATTACTAACAAAAGAACTATAGGAGTCCCAATGCCACCAAGGCCAAGGAAAGTTGGTTGAAATTTTGCTGATAAATTGTTGTTTCCACTATTGACTTGGGCCTAACACAGCATTGTTCACTACACCAGAGGATGCAAAGTGGTAAAATGCCATTCTAATGGTGATACTGAAGTAATGAATTCCAGGTTTGTTCTTTTTCTTAAATCCATAGCTTAACCCCAAGCACCTTGCTAAGATCACAGCTGTGTTGCTGATATGAGATGTTGGTTTTTAGACTGAGAAATTATGATGGGATAAAATAGCATGTGAGTTCACCACCTTTAGTAGGTCAATTCCTACTAAAACCTGCTGTTATCCTTTCCAAAAATAATTAAATTACTGCAGAACCTGAGCTCACATTGTAGGAATGGAAAAACAAAACCAAACACATAGAGAAATAGATGTACCTATTGTTCTGGACATATTACGGCAGTGGGACATGAGAGAGACAAATTAACAACAGCTGATGATTAATTTTGCTGAGAGAAAAGATAACTGGACAATATCCATCTACAGGGAAAAGTACTGAAAGGAAGGAAGAAAGCCCTCTATTTGGGAAAACAGAAGAAAGAAGGGTCTAAAAATGCAAAGGGGATAGGCAGGCAGTGCTTGCCATTGCCTAAGGGACAGAGGGTAGAAGTTACTAGAGAACAAAAGAAACATGAAAGGCCATGGGACAGAGTGTAACAACTTTAAGATAAAAAGGAGGAATTTTGGACTCAACAGCTAAGTAAGTCGCAGGCTAGTGAACTGAGAACAAGCTTGTAATGAGACAGGGGACACAGATCCAGAAAGTGGAGCTATTTCTCTGTAAGGGAGACTGCCCAGTTACCATAGACATCTTCAGAGTTCCCGGATGCCCTCCCTGTGCAAGCTGTAGAAGTGCATCTCTAGTTAGGATGCTTCAGACACTGTGGTTCTGCAGTGTATGGGGGAAGGCAGATGGTCTGACAGTCTGTCTAATGATCTGAAAGAGTCCAAGTTTCAAGATCAAGCAAAGGATAGTGAACAAGAAAGAGACTGGTGTTCCATTTCTATTTCTGGTCCTGCCTTTTTAGGTAGGTGGCTGCAGTGTTGTTTTTCCTATCGGTGAGTAAGAGAAGAGTTCCTTGTATGATATTCAAGCTTATGAAAGAAAAATACTTTCCAACAAAAAGCTGAGACTACATTAGGAAACAACAAAAAGAAAACACAAATCATGCAGGACAGGCCAACATAACTATAAATATTTTTTCATTATTCTCATTGTCTTTAGTTCTTGCATCTCCAGGGTAGCCTCCCACAGCACCAAATTTCTTCAGAACTGTGAAGAGAATTTCCCTGTGAGAATTTCTGTGTGAGAATTGAGTCAGCCATACCCTCAAATACCATTAACTGAGACTGCAATAACAATCAAGGCTAATGTCCCCTCAGCAGTCCTAAGAGCACTGCAAGCAAATGCTCTAACTCAAGTGTTCTGAGTACACGTATGCCTCAAAAAATGGTACACACATGGCTGCACTGCATCCCAAATAGCAGAGACATCAAACCACTCCTCTTTTCCATATTCCACATATTACTGAAGCTGACTTTGTGGATGGTCGAATTGCAGTCTGCAAAAACTGTAAACAGGACTGACCTGACAAAGCCTGCTCTGCATCAGGACATCTGATGTTACATAAAGTAATAAACGATGATGCTGCAGACTCATGGGGGCAAGAGATCCTCAAGGAAGTTGCAGAACAATATCACATTCAGAAAACCTTCTCATGTCAGAAGATAGCCTCAGATGACAAGAATGAAAGAAGTGCACTCTTACCTATCTAAGGGGAGAGTATGGCATGTGATTGAGGATGGAAATCCATCAGACACTCTGCACAGCCCCAGCTGTTAGGTACCACCTTCAAGGAATAAAGGAAACCCCAAAAATAAAATCTAAGGTGCTGCTGAGGTACTATCATAGAGACACAAGTCATGCTTTTAGTGAATTTGTGATAGCATTATTTCCATTGTAAATCTTACCAAGTTTAATGAAATATACAGTATTATTTGTATGCAATATATTTATGAGAGGATGACAAGAGCTTTTTCTGATTTCCAGAGAATCTTTTTTTAGTGTGTTAGGTACTTTGGTGGCCCTCCTAGTGAAAGAGGAGGAAATGTACAATGGTGAGTGACTTCTCTAGATTTTAATTCTTTCAGAGAGATTTGCCAAAGGCAGAAAAAGAGCATATATTATTTTTTTAGAAATGATAGATTAACAAGACTGTACTTTTTTATGTGAAATAAAGACTTTTACAGTTAAAAGTTGCTTTTCAAAACTCTCTGCCCTAAACAAGATAAATAGCTTGAGTATCCATCATTAGCAGGTATAATAGCTCTGCAGGAGATACAGCTTGAAACTCGAAGAGCTCTGCTCTCCAATTAAAGCTAAGAAAATGCAGAAAAATAAAGCAGAAAAAAAAAAAAGTCCCCTTAGGGAACTTTTCTAGGAAAAGCTATTAAAAAAATTTCACTAATAGTAATTTATATTGTCTGACCAACAGAACAAAGGATATTCTCAGAACACCTTCGGTGACACATACCAAGATAACACTGAAAGCAAACCTTAAGATTTCAGTGAAAGAAAACTCTTAAGACTTCTTTTTCTATCTTCTAGTCATCAGAGCCACTTTCTTGTCCTTCCTTCTCAAAATCAACAACTTGTGGTTTTCATGAAGACAAATGTGAGTCAGAGGGAAAATGATGCCCTCAAATCACTTTTTAAAAACATACAATTATGAAAATGGAAACTTAAAAAAGAGTTACTTATATAGAAAAATTTATTAATCCTGTGATAGTATTGAGGGATGTTTATAACACAACTAGAACCCACGAAATTTTGAGTCACATGAAATAATCAGAATAAACATTTTTTGTAAACACATTATCTGGTTATCTCTGGAAAAGACAAAGAAAACCCATACAAATGAAGCTATAATTTTCTTCAAGCAAAATTGAACAAAAATGCTGTGAGATACGATAATCATCACGGGCAGAACTATGGCCTAACCTCACATCAAACAGGAAATACATCAGAACTGCTAAGGCTCTAGGGAAAAACTTTCAATCACTAATCCTCATGGCTCTACAAAATTCGTAAGAGAAGGAGCACACTCCTTAGAATCATAAAATGGTTCGTGTTGGAAAAGACCTCCAAGTCTTTTCAAATCCAGTCATCAACCCACCACCATGTTTACCACCAAACCATGTCCTCAAGTGCCACATCCACATGTTTTTTGAACATTTCTGGGGATGATGACTCCACCACTATCCTGGGCAGTCTGTTCTAATGCTTGACAATCCTTTCTGTAAAGAAATTTTACTAATACCTAATGTAAACTTCCCTGGGCACAACTTGAGGCCATTTCCTCTCATCCTTCACTCGGGAAAGATTATTTTTCAGAGAATGAAAAAGTGAATCCTCTATTATGACAACAGACAATTTTGCATCTATTGAAATTAAATAAACACAATAGGAAACCATGAACTTCTAAAACAACACAGCAGGGAAACACTACACAAAACTAGACAATTTACAATGTATTGTCAATATAATTGTGAATATGTAATGTAAATCAAAAGCATCAAAAAAGTTTCTTACTATAGTCCCTGAAACTAAACATCAAGCATAAATACAAAGTCAATTTTCATCTTCAGTTTGACCAGGAAGATGAATGAGAACATTTTTACATAGCCTAGAAGTACATTAATTTACTCTAATATTTTTTTCTCTGCTGTCATCACTACACAAGGAAGGTAAATGGAACGGAGTGGTCAAACATGATACCAAAAAAAAAATTAAAACATAATTAAGTTAATTTTTCTCATGCAAAATGTTTGTGAAAATGTTAACCTAAGCATTTCACAAAAGCCACTCAATTCTGTTAGAAGAATATGAACTAGCAAACCGAAGCTTGATTGCTGGACCTAAAATATGATGTGGCTAAAGATTCCTTAATATGGGGACAGAATTGAATATCTAAGAATATTCAATGATACAGATTTTCTACATACTACTTTCTTACTAATCAGTCAGTTAAATTCACTGTTACAAGATGATTTCTAGGAGCTATAAAGGACAGAGTTTAACTTCTAGGACAGTGGAAGTCAAGCTAAATCAAAACACATGTTGAACCATCCTCTTAATAGGTCACTGCTTAGTATGGTGGATTGAACATAAGCACTGTTACAGGAGTTAACAAACTGCTCTTTGTGTTGCATGAAATGGAAAAATCTGTCTAGGTGAATTCATTCAGAGCACAGCAATAATCATTTGCCAAAGATAATAAAAATTGATGGTAATTACGGCATACCACGCATCAAAAAACCGGAATTGTTAAATATGCTTTAATAGCTGAATTGTTTCAATAAAAAGTACAAAGTGCTTTTATGTCTAACTTTTTCCTGACAAAACAACTATTAAGCATTTTTCACACTTTCACTTAACATCTAGATTTCAAATGTCATCAGCAATGACCTGGTAATAGGGATACACTAAATGCAATTTGTCAGAGCTGACACTATATTGCAAATAAGCAGCTGTGTTCCGCCATCCCTACCCAGATTCAACCTGTGAACTGCAGTGTGGTATTTAACACCCCAGACCTTATTTTCTCCAGCTGTATCTGGAATTATAGTTCTCATTCTTGTGTAGCACTTTGAGATATTGGATTGAAAAGTCAGGTATGTAAAATTCTTGCTTTTCTGAATTTCTATATGATCTTACAACTTTCTTGAGGAAAAAAGAAGACCTTTATTTGTATGACAAATATATACACATTGATGCAGATGTAGGCACACACTATACTGTCATTACCATTATATATGGTACAAAATGAAGTGTCTTCTGTCAGTCAATTTTTGATCCAGTTTTTGCCTTTCCAGCTTCTGTCAGAGTTCCTCAATTTACATCACCAATGTTCTATGTTTAAGCATTTTTCTCCTGTTCTTCTTACCCATGAAAATTGAAAGGAAATTAAAAGAACCCCAAAAATTTACTGGAACTTCTCCCTCTATTCACAAACTAATATTAAAAATGTTGATTTTTTTTGAACTTCTGGAATTAAGATTCTATACGTATTTTCACATTACTTTGTTTTGGAGAGATTGATGTCCAGAAAAATCTCTCAAGTGACAACTATTTCAATGTTCTTAAATATGTTAATATTATTAAAGAAGATTTCTGCATCTCTTCTCCAGTAACAAGATAAATGGAGGTATCAGTAAAGTAACTCGCAGAATAACATTAGACAAATATATCCACCTAGTCCCAAAATATATTTTTAAAGCACTGTAACTGAGCTGAAATGGTTGTACTTTAAAATAACAAAAGTCATATAATTATCTACTACTCTAGCATAATATTTATCACTCATAGTGTCACATAATTTCCCATTTTTAATGCATTTTTTTTACCCTGGAAAGTCACTGAGATAAAAATGGGATTTTTTTCACTCACATCCCAAATGTCTTAAAGCTTTTACAGAAGTATAATTTTGTGGAAAATAATAAATAAGAAAGAATTGCCCATAATGGAAACAATATAGTTCTACATTCTATTCACACACAAAACATCAACATTCCTTTAGTTTGAAACCATCATGCATCCACTAATGGTATGAAATATCCAGAAGGAATTAAATATGCAGACCACAGCTAGAACATACTGAGAAACTTAAAAAAATGAACTCAAGGGCAGATGCTTAAACAGAATACTGTCCAAAAACAAATAGCTTGGGCCAGGTCCCTGTTAACTGTAAGTATTCTAATTACTGAGACAGATGATGTTTCAAATGAATGTAAGCCACTCTGGCTGGGGTACAATTCCTAAATGTTGTATAATTATATTATGCCTTTTTACATTTACAACAAACTGTCAACACTAAGGAAAATTCTACCAGAAGTAAAGTATTAAGTGAAGGATTCCTATTCCCTATTGCAAGAACCATAGCATGTACTTCGTGATGCTCTACCTGGAGAACAGTCTACAGTCTTGGACAAAAAGGCAATGTTATTCTCTGTATCTCATCAATTTCTTTTGCTCCGTCTCTTTCTTTTGTTTTGTTTTATTTGGTTTGGGTTTTGTTTTCTGGCCAAATAATTTACTACGGGGAAGGATTCATCTCCCTGGCCAGATATGTTACGGTTCTCTATTCCAGTATCAGTCAGTAAAATGTTCCTTAGCCACAGACATCGTATTAACTTAGCCGCTTAGACAATCAATATGATCCTGTCTTCTGGACACCAGGGAAATATATTCTTCTGCCACAGGCAGGCAGCCATTACAGACTTCCTTTAAAAATGAATACGTAACCTGGTAAATATTGGTCACAACAGGAGAGCTGGCATAACAACTACACATACACAAATGATCACTAATTTTGTTTTTTCCCAGTGAGACCAAACTTTAGATACCCAGAGACCTCTACAGCAGCAAGAGAAACAGAGAAGGAAACAACTTTCGTGACTATCATGGGAAGGTGCCATGATCTCCCTCCAGAATGTCATCTGCAAGTCCATTAACTTGAATAGAATCCATTCTTAATGAAGTTACAATCTCTGAGATCTTCAACTACCCTGGGTTTAGCCCTCTTTTACTTCCGACCCCTAACATAACAATTGTGTTCAAACTAGATTTCTTAAAAAAGCTCTATAAGCCCTCAAGAAGTAGTTTTAATAAAATACAGCTTTAATTCTATATGGTGTTAGAAAAAAAAGGAAAGTTACTATTCAGCAGGAAAATTTAATAATTGGCACATCACTAGAAAGCCCACTAAAGGATTTTGCAAGGTAATTGGGCAAAATTATTCCATCTGTCTGGAAGAGCTGACATTAATGAAGGTATACGGATAGTGTGGCACATTTCAAAGAATTCTGTACTGACAGAAACCTGTAAGTCATCAAAACACCCTAAAATTTCATACTTCAGTCTTCACATTATCCCCCTTGTGAAACTTTTTAGAGCAGAGTAACAGCCAGATTCATGTCTACCTCATCTCATTTCCTATTGAGATTAAATTGTTCACTCTAATTCTTTATGTTGATTCTCAAGTGTCAGCCTGAAATGGGTTCAGCCCTCTTAAAAGTCTGTGAGTCTGTATGTATTAAAATGGAGTAATTGTGCCACAATTTCCATAAATGTGATTCAGCTTTCCTACATTGTTTGTCTGCACCAGAATTTGACACTATCTCTCCTCATAACTCAAATGTAACAAGTGCTTCATAAACTGGAAATACAAGATATTTTGTTAGTTTCATAGAAAAATTACCAAGACTGATATATGTAGATGATTGAAATAAAGGGAAAAGTCATTGTATGCAAAGGTAAGTAAACCTGTAACTGCAATCTTAGTAAAATGTGGCATTTTTAGTATATTACTCTCACAAGTGAAAGCAAAGTTAAAAAATATATATTAAAAAGTAAACAAGCGCTCAACCATTGTCATGCATAACATAAAAAGCCTTGGTCTGAATTTTCAATAATTTCACCAAATTTTAACTGTTAAGGTAAAAATTTTAAACATTTAACACTTCAAAGTAACTTTTTTCAAGAGTGCATAAATTTCACATAAATTTGATCAATTTTTCTTAAGAATTATAAATGCACATTATCGCCACCCATTAGAAACAACCTGGTTATTTTTATAGTCAAAGAGAATTTTGTATTCTAATACTTTAGAAATAAACTTGAAATTTGGCAAAGAGGATATTAATATTATGACTTTTGCCTTTTTCCTAAGGAAAAAAAAAAAGTCAAAATCTCTGATCAGATAATAAAAGATTATTTTAACACAAACATAGAGGACATGAATTATGCAGGAGCTTGAGCAACCTACATTCAGGATTTCTAGCTTTGGAACAATGTTCTTTGAACCTTTTCAGGTCTTACAACATATGGGTCTATATTAAAGTCAAGCTTTTTAGCACCTGCGTTTAGCAACAAACCAGTGCCACAGTGCCTCTAGTCTTTCACGTCATGATGATTCCTCTCTAACTGGTTATTATTTCACAAACCAAAAGAGTGACTACTTCACTTGTCTGTTACAAATAGTTCTTTCATTTTCCTTTCACAAAACTTTCGTTCCAGACACGAGTACCAAAATACTCACATATCTATACTGGTGTCAATACATAATCTTATAGAAATCTTAATGCATATCCCAGTTGACTTTGTTACTTTATTGCTGTAAGTGTGTATCACTAAGAGATTTTGATTTTCTTTGCTTGTGTTAAAACTACATGTCACTATACAGAGTGAAATTTGCACTTTTGGAGTGCACAGTACTCGAGGAAGATCAAGACCAGGGTAGCAAACATTTCCCTCAGATAAGATCAATATCACGGATCCTCTGGAGCCCTGGCAGCATTTTAAAGTGTGTCTATTAATTGTTGCCAAGAAAAATACAAGGGGAGTACTTCTCTTGCAGAGTGAATTCAGTGCAGTTTATAACTCACTTTCCTGGTCTATATAGACTATTTTGCTCTCCCTCAGCCAGACCCAGAATCAACACAGGGAGGGTAAAACAGAGCACTTATGAGAGTGCCTAAGGCTGGAAAGTGGGGAAAAAAATCTGCCCCATAGGAAAATTTCCTGAATACCACATTTCATTATGAATTTAATTACTTATACTTTACAATAACTTTCTTTCAGAGAAATTACATTAATGTATTTGAATTCACAATTTTATCTGATTTATGCAAAACACATATGTTACATTTTGATAATGATCTTTTTCTACTAGCTGATTTGACTTTAGTGAATCCTAGTGATATGGTTTGAGTCCTGGTATGATGAACTGGTTCTTATTTTTTGCTTTACATGAATAAAGGTATATAAAAAGTAACACAAAAAGCTATTTCTTTTTTGGAAATGCATTTTAAATAATTACGTTTAATGCAATGATTTTTTTTCAGAAGCTTTGCAAAATAACTCAATCCAAAGATATCCTAAAGTTTCAGAGTGAGTTACCATCCAAGCCATTATATCCAATGATCCCAAAGAGCAGATAGAACTAACTCCTCACAGTAGAATATTTCCCTAGAATCGCACATTTTGTCCAAGTAAACTCACATGATTAGTCTGACTAGTCCACCACAGGTATTTAAATCCATCTCAGAATTCTGACTCTTCATTCCCACAAAAGTCAATGCCAACACATTAAATCATCTTGTGTTCTCTGTTAGCTCTAAAAAGCATCAATTTCTCTTTTACTGTGAATTGGTAAAATGCTAATGATAATGATTCAGATACTCCTTGGTGTAAACCATAGATATCTTTCTGTTAACCTAGAATCCTGAACAGTTTCTACTTCATTGCCTTATGCCTGTTAATGCAGGCAGACTTCAAAATATGAGGATTTGATGAAACAGCTGTTTTCACGATTAACAGAAATCAAATTACTTATTGTGTATGTTAGTCTACAAAGGGACATTTGTGAAGAAATTTGTGAGTGTTAATTCACATGAAATGAGTCATTTTATGGCAGATATCCCATGTCAATCATCATGAATCAGAAATACCGTGTAGCTTCTCAAAGTATCTTATCCAGTTCACCATGAAAGAATGAAGTAGAGAACATTTCACCAAATCAGCTACTTAGAAATCTGTGTTTTTAAAAGTTAGTCAACAGTGGTCTCAGGGGAACACTTTTTTAATGCTCAAGTGATATTCAGCTGAAGTTCATTATCTTTTACGCTTGCTTCCTTTTATTACTCAATGAAGGACTAACCACAACATAAATGCCTCATAGTGAACCACTTCTCAACCTTTTTTCTCGACCATTCAACAGTTTGCTCTTCATGTAGCCTGAATTACAAAATATGAAATTCACAAGGTTACATACAGTTTCAGACAAAAAGTTTTTTTAGGAAAACTGACTACAGAAAGCACAGAAGCTGGCTTGGAAGCAAGATAAAAAAAATATCTTCATTTCCATCTCCCCGGATCATGTTATTTACATATAAACAAATGGAGGCAAAGCAAGAAAAACAGATTTTTTCTTCACTTATAGTACAATCTTGCAGAGGAACAACAACCACCACTATTCCCAGCACCTTCACAGACTGAATGTACACCATTATACAAATATTTTGCGGAATACCCTTGTGTCTGCCAAACTTCTCAAGGGTATTCGTGAGGCTGGTCATTGCCAACATGATTTAAAGAAGTCTAAGCCATTTCCACACGTGATGACAGTCAACTCAGCCAACCATCATGCTCTTTGCCAAAGATAAACCCCAGTTTAGCTTCAATGATTAAAACAGTGCCCCTTTGCAAGCCCAGGTCATTCTGATTGAAATGGGCTAAGTGAGCCTTGGCAATCCACTCAGCACAGCTGAGAGCATGACAACCTCCAGCAGACAGCAATAAGGAGCAGTTGGAGTTAGAAACAGGATTATAACCTTTTCCACTGGCACAGTTGGATGAGAAAGAACAGATACATTTATATCTGAAAGAAAGATCACCACTACTTGAATGAAAATCCATATTGTGTGCATTCCCAATGTAGACATCTAAGTGTCTGTCAGCCACTCATTCTGTGTATTTGTGAAATAAGGTCACAAATGCAACGTAAACATTTCCCTATTACACCTTCCAGGTACATCTACAGAGTCAACCCGCATTTCAAGTGGTCTCTAAATTCTTCCATGTCTTAAAATTAAAGCATGTCTTGTATGCACCTGAGAAAAATTTCAGTATTGGTAAATAACATTTATTTTGCTTCCTTCAACCGCCATGAACTGTAAGCTTTCAAGCATATAGCATTGAGTGTAGAACACTATAATTAAGAACTATATATTAGAAACAAAATTATTTTTGTGATCTCTTATTTGTTCTCTTCCTTATGTTACTCAGTTTGTATTAGTCTGCTTATTTAACAACTCAATCTCATGGACAATTAAACAATACTCACAGAGGTATACGAATGTCCAACCCAATCAGTTCCACCTTATTAAGCTCTTCTTTCATTGTTTTGTTGCACAGTCAATACAGTCTCCTCAACAGGGCTACACTTCTGAACACATTTTAGAAATAAAAATCTCAAATTTGATAGATTTTGTTATCAGAATAAACTGGATCCGCTCTTTTAAATGTAAAACAAAAGTTGTAGGGTTTGGGTTCTTTCCCAAGAATTTACACAGTCTTTCCTTATTTAAAAATCGCAGCAATAGAGATCTTGAAACCACTGCTGTCACTTCAGAGCTATCAGAGTTTATGGTAAGATACAGACTTTTTATCTTCCCAGCATCGGCTACAATGACAAAGTGATTTTCTGCACCTTATGGAGACACTAATCTTGTTTTCCATATTCCTATTGAAAACTGGTGACATTCACTGTTTTCCCAATCACCATGACAAGTCAGTTTGAAAACCATATCATAATGCCTTGACAGCAACATAAACATTGATTCTTTCCAAAGGTAAAAGAGACAGAGACTAGAGAAGTCAACTTTTACTTTTCAGAAAAGCAGTAATTTCTTTTAGTTTTTCTCAGTTCTATGGCAGACAGAGACATTTTATTATTATATATTTTTTTTGGCATACAACATTTCTGAATTATGAATCTCAGAATCAACTACATATACATCTAAGAATGTTATTTCAAACGAAATATCATTGGCCATCACAAAAAAATAACCCAAGAAGCTTTAAAGCTATTTCCTCTTCCCATTATGGGTAAATGGTCACTCTAAATTAAAATAAAAACTATACCTAATCTAATGTCTCTTATTCTGGGGACAATCACCTGCATTTCTAGAATAAGAAACATACAGCAAAGTGCCAAATTAAATTCTTTATAACTTATTCTTCTCATTTTGCACAGTAGATGAGTGATCTGAAATATTTCAATGGAAAGGGATAACTCATATTTTTTTAAAGCAGCATACATCAGTGACAGGTCATGCCTTTTTGCAGTAGAGACCTTTAAGTGATACTAAATGAAACTATTATATACATACCATATTTCAAGTGACTGCCAACATTAATGCATTGTTTCAGTAATAACCATGAATCTACTGTGACATATTTGGGCTATTTCTCTGTGCAGTTATAATAAACTTTTGTCCAAAAGCATTTAAGTCTGTAGCACTCATTATCCTTGTTGTGTGACCTAGAAGGGTCCTTGGCAATCAAAATTCTGACATAAAAGTTCACAGTTCAAATCTGCCTTTCAAGTTGTCCCTTGAGACTACTCGTACTGATCCCAAGTCTTTTCTGACAGCTGTGTTGAGATTCCCTGATTATAAATTCCTATCTTCTAATCTTTTCACTGGAAAGGGCAGCTGCAAGTAATGGCAAGTTAATTACAGTATATGACACAAATTCAAATAAATGCTTTAAAAGATTTGCAATCTATGCTTAAAAAAACCCCAACAATTTGGTGGCAATAATTTCAGTGTAAATCTCCAAGTGCTCGAGAGGTCTAAGTTGTTGCTAAACACAGCAGAGGGAGAAAAAATTAAAGTACATTTTATGGGATATAGGTCTCAGTAATTGTCATTGCATGACAGGGTTTATGCTACACCAGTGAAAACGAAATGGTTCCACACACAACCTGGCAGCCAATACATGGTTCACTCATGAAAGGAGAACAACTCAAACTAATGACAATCTACTGTTATTATATTCCAGTATTTTCCTTAGCTATATGACTGCAAAAGTTTGTGATATTTAAAGCAGAATACGTTATAATCTGGTACAATAAGGCGGAAAAACAGAAAAATACTGAACTGATTATAAACGCAATAGAAGTCATACAAACTGATTGTAGTTATTTGGCACTCACAATTATCTTCAAGTAAGCTATGACAACTATAATAGAGACCTTTCAGATGCTGTCCTACCTTATGATAAGACACATCAGATCTTATAAACTACGAAAATGGAAGAATAGGTCAGTATGTGCATAAAGGAAGAATGATGCATACTTTTGGAGAAGGCGACATTCTAATGCCTACATAAGGACCAAACCAATGGCCCACCAAGGAGTTATTATGATCCAGTCTGACTTGATCCGTAACATACCTTAAAGAACTGGCCCCAGTAGTTTATGCATCAACCATAGAACAATTATTTAATGATCGAGAATTCCTGAAACCTCCAAGAAATTCCATTTCTCTTTATAGGATCTTGCTATACCGTTTCCTGCTGCATTAAAGAATTCACCTTAAAGCTAGGAATTTTCTTCCTAAAGAGAAGATAAACCTTAATCAGATCACCTCTTAACCTTCATCCTGCCAACTACATTGAGATCATCAGCCTCTGTGTAAGCATTTTTTCAAACCTCAAACAAATTCTTTCTGTCTTCTCTTGAGCCCTTTATAATTATCCAGCCAGAGATATCTCAGATCAATATTTAAGGAAAGGAGCAAACATGGTAAATTAATGGATTATAACAAAAGTAATTTTTAAGAATACATATTATTGATATATTCTCTAAATTATTGCAAGCTTTACCATAGAACTTTGTGTTTCAGGCTTAATATTACACAGCTTCCGTTCATATCTTTATAGAACTTTAGGGCTAATAATGGACATTTGGTTGCTTTTCAATAAACAAGACTAATGCTGAGGCTAAGGGTAAAATTTTATGGGCTTAAAGCAGTTTAGTTCTTCAGCAAAATGTACACCTTAAACTAACTTTTTTAATCTCTGTAGCACATTTTTATGTTATTCAGAAACTTCTGATGTCAACATCAATTGATGTGTAGGTCAACTGACCTAACAGCAAAAGTACACCAGAATCGCACTGTCTTGCTGCCTTTTCAATTCTCAGGGGGAATCTATGCTTCCTTCAGTTATGTAAACAAAATATTACTTTTTCACTCAAATATGTGAAGGCAGCCTTTGTTGGAAGCTGAAGTTCTGATCTCCTACACATCATTGCCCTGAAGGTTTTACTGGCACAAGAGGAGTCAAAGCCTGTATCAATTAAGGGCACACTTCTCTGCTCCTGCCCCATGTGTGCCCAGAAAACAAACTGACTCAGCTGCCTGCTGGCTTTATGAATCTCAGGTAAATTCTTTTCAAACTAGTAGATGTACTAGTCTATACAGCATTTTTCAGTCTGACTCCACTTCTCTTTTATACTCAGTACAGTTCAAAAAAAAGAAAACAACAAGCAACAACCACCAACCAAAAAACCACCAAAACCAATAGAATCCCTCACCCCAAAACACAGGCAGAAAATACAACGTCTTCCTCTCCAATCTTGCAGTACAAGACAGATGATGAATAAAGACATCAGGAGAGTCACAACCCCTCACTGCCCCAAGAAATACTATGAATTTTAACACTTGTAAGTAAGACTTAGAAGCAAGAAGGATGCACAGGAGTAGACAGTCTACTCAGAGGATCTCATCCACCTCAGCCCCAGCTGCACCATGTTGTCTGCACTGATTCCTCTGCAGGCTTGAAGAGATGTTACCCAAGAGCTTGGTGAATGCTGTTACTGCTGCTCTATTAGGAGGCACAAGCCACTGAGATGGTTTCATCAGAGCTTGTCAAAGATGTATACTCTACAAAAAATACACAAAGCTTTTCCATACTTATGGTCATTTAAAGATATTTTTTCATAACAACATCCGCCTAAACAGTATTTTTTTCAAAAATAAAATGTTGCTAAAGTTTGCTGACTTGTAGATCTTTAACAGAAAATTGAAATATTTCTATGTATTTGTTTAGATGAAAAAAAAAAAAACCTGAAAAGAAGCCTTTCAAAGGATCTGAACACCTCAATATGCCATTAATAATGCAATTAGTCATACCCCATTTATGGCCCTATGATTTCAAGGGAACAGTGTAGGAAAAAAAAAAGGTTTCAGGACAATAATGCAGTAACAGAACATCTGTAAATAAGCAAGTATTTTTATTAGCTAATTAGCAACTGGAAAAGTAGCACATGCAAATATTCTAATGGAATAACTCCCACTAGCATGTATTTAAATGGCATTCACCAAATCAGCCAAGATCACCTGAGGCGTTAAAGCCTTAAAATTGCATATTTTAGCAAAACAGAAGAATAAAGCTAATGAGTTGGGTGTATATTATTCTTATATGCTTATAATAATCCCTTAGCTAGCAAGTTTTAATTTTTTTCAAGGTGTTATAAAAATTACCAGAATAAGTATTAGTCAGGTACCATTTCAGTTATATCTTCAAATACCAGCAGGACTAATCCCCAGGTAAAATAGCAAAAGCTTATTGCTATCGTATTTCATTTCAAAGGATTTGAACAAGGAAATAATTTTAGATGATTAAATCAGTTCATTTTGAAAGAATTTATATGGAAAAATTATACTTGTTACAAAAGTTTGTTGCATTTCTCATAAATACTCAGGAAACTTTCCATACAATTATAGACATATTAAAGATAATGGCCTTGCATTCTAGAACTCAACAATTAATAAGTGAGTTGTTGAGCACTACAGATAAATTTCTTTGTACTGACCTTGAACAAGGAGTCACTGTGGAGTATCATCACAGCACTTATACTGTTAGTGGTGTAGGAAGACTATGTCCCTCACACTTCATCATGCATCACTGAACTGTAACAAACTCTGACAGGTATAGAGTGTATTTCTAAATATTATGACACTCTGCTAGTGACAGCTGGAAAAGAAAAGCTGGACACAATCACAGTTCTCACATTTACCGGAAAAGATGAGCTGCCATCCATAGAAAACATACTTCAGGAAACACTTTACAATTTTTAAAAAATTTTAAATGTCTCATTTCCTGATGTTTGAATATGCAGAAAAGCATCAGTTACAACTGCAGATGCTTTTACTGTCAGCAATTAGTATTTATGTCTTATGTATACCACTGTCACAGAAACCACTGCTTAAAAAAACCCAACAAAAGCCTAAAAATCTAAGGATTTCAATAACCTTGATCAATTATAAGACAACTCATGGTAAAGGTCAATTGCCAAAGCAATAATGTTTGCATACTTGCATGTGTGGATTCAAGCTTAGAATGTCACAAAAGTACTACAAGTGTACACTTTCTGTAAATTGCATTTTCCCATTAACCATAAGTATTTCTAAAGTAATTTAATTAAATATTCATTTCAAAATCAGAAAATTACATTCAAGTGCTGTGCCTCATATAGATGACAAATACCCAAAGGAGAAATGCATTTTCCTACCAGTGCTAACTTCATCTTACAATTCCTCTTTAATTATTTTGATGAATGTGCATTTAATTCAAAGCACACTGTGCTGTAAATTCAATCACTCTGTTCAAATATACACACTTTGATATGTACAGATACTTATGCCTCTATAGTTTATAACTACTGTCCTATAGTTTAAAAGGACAATTCAGCCATGGCACCCAAAGAAATACTCTAATCTCTTCTCAAAACATGAAAATCTTAGTAATAATAACTTTCCTGACAGCCATCCAGGCAGGTATGTTCTACCTACATGTGTTGAACTATTAAAACCTGCTGCTTTACTTGCATGATGAAATATAGAGATTTGTCTTTACGAACCAAAACATTCATTTCTAAAAAGGAATACAAAATCACAATTTAATTTAGGAAAAAAAAGGTTTTAATGCAGCTGGAACACACCAAATTTTTAATCATTATGAAGTGAAAAATGAGCACTCAAAAGGCCTATTTATGCTTTTTTAGGCTTGGGGTTTTTTTTCAATAAACTCATTTGTGTTTGTATGGAGATACAGTTATAAACAAATTATTCAGAAGTTATAGTAATTATGTATATCTCTGGTTTAGCTGACTTTTGCAGCATCAGAAACAGCTTGGTTTAATAGTATCAGTTAATTCTATTATTTTATTAGATTTATAATCTCAGGGAGTGTATATATGACCATAAATATTTCTCTTCCTTCCTAACAAAATGTTTTCTTGTAATTCTTTGTATTTTATGCTTCATTCAGGTTAATTTACTCAGAACTTTTTCCAAAAAATTCTTTTGGGATACCTTATTTTATGAAATGTAGGGGGAAGGAGAAAGAATACAACGGTTTCAGTTGTTCCTTAAGTTCTAATTCTGCTTTTTGGCTCTCTCTTTACTCAGAGACTCTGCAGATAAACACTTCAAGCTTAAATCTGACTTACTGACCTTGCCAGGAACAGCAAAACATCTCACATTTGAAGAAAATGAGTTCAATTCTATTAACTTACGAACATTTCCAGGCAGCACACCAGAATATGTTGACAGGACATTTCATACTACTTGGGGCATACAGTACTCATAACTATTTAAAATTCTGATCTGGATGTAGGAAAAGAAATGGGATGGTTTATTTTATGTCTTTGGCAAACGCGATGTCTAAAGGGATATGCTTCATCTCAAGTTTCCTGAACGTTCATTTTATTTCATGGCTTTTTCCTTCCTTTTTCCTTTTCCCACTAATCCTTCCTTATTCCTTAGCAAACTGAGTTGGGAGGGAAGTAATAATAAAGTAACAACAAAGTGACAGAGAGACAAATCACGTGTACAGTAGAGGCAGCTGACAAAGTCAATCCTGAATCTAAGACCTTTAACTTTCTTTAAGTTGCTAATGATAAATTTAAAATACCTAACATGGGCTTTCCAAAACTGTTCAGGATTCATCAACTTGAACAAATAGAGGTAAAATGAAAGAGAAGTGAAGAGTAGAATAGTAAAAGAGTGGAGTAGGATAGGAAGTAAAAATGTGTATACAGAGACAAGGAAACAAAATTAGATAACTTTCAGATCTTTACTCAAACAAAATGCATATGTTATTTCATCTCTGAGTTATTACTGTCACACTTCTGTCTTCATCTTTAAAAAAAGATACCTACCTACTGCTTAGAGTGTTTTGAGTCTTACGGTTTAAGAATTCCCAAAAAAAGTTAATCATTGAGTCAACAAGAGACAATGAACTATATACCAGAAATAGCTAAACCCCCGTGTTTTTCAATTACTAATTGTGTTCTGTATATAGATTCAATAGTAAATGAGGAATTTACAAACCTGTTGAGTGAATTCATACCAAGTCAACAAACGGCAGTAGAACATCAAGACAGTTGATTTTTTTCAGACTCTATATGATAAATCTACATGCTTGGCTGCTTGGTGTGTAACAACATTCTTAGCAATTAGACGGCCACATTCTCTTTAAGCAGATGGAACACAGGTTAATGATACTTGAAACTGCCATATTAAAGGCATTTTTATGGTGACCACTTTTTTTATTCACTGTAGTACAGTGGAAAATGGAGTTTGACAGAGATGACAAGTGATCTGAGGTTCACTGGAAAGCTGCAGTTAGTATTGTGTGGTTTTGGCTTTTACTGGAGTGCTACTTCCACACAAGAGGACTTCAGAGAGGATTATGGATCCTAAAAGAATTTAGCATTCTTTCATGGCAGAAATAAGATAGGTTTTTTTTTCTTCTGTTGAATTTCAAAAGTTCAACATCGTAATTTAAATACTTAACAGTAGCTTTCTGATAATTTCTTTATTTCAGTTTTTAGCTTTTACATTAAATAAAGATGTAATGCTAATTTTCAGGTCTGTTTCTTGCATTTTGTATTTCATCTGAAGTAGGTAGAAAAAGTCAACATGATTTTTCCAGTGAGTCTGACCATATATGTGTTACAAAAACTTGACTATCACACTTAAAATTCCCATCATTTTGTACTGAAACTTTCTAAAAGGTGAGATCTCTACGACATTAAAGCCACGCTTGCTACTACTCCTACTTAATGGTCTGTTACACACTCTTTTATTTCCTTGTTTCAGAGGGTTTATAACTTCAGGACACAATCTTTGCAATCTGAACCTAAGCATATAGGAGAACAGTCCAGAAGGGATTTTATTAGGCACATACTCAAACCTTCTATAAAAGGGATACTAGAACTTATTTTTGTGCTCTTAACTAAAATCAAAGATTAAAAAGAATTTTGTTGGCACCTATCCGTAACAATTTTTTTCACAGCGAAATGATTTTCAATATGAAAAATGACACTGCAGAATAAAAAAGAAACAGTATTTTCACTACAAAGACCCTAGTATGTATTGAGCTTTCTTATTGCTATTTAATTAAATGTTATAGCAGTGGTGGAAACCACAAAACAGGACTACAGTTTATCTCATAAATAATTTCTAAATCAAAAGAAGCACAGATATCAAGTTCAAGACTTTTTACAGTAGATTCAGCTGCGAATAAATATCTTGAATGGAAGTGCTGCAAAACTTTCTATGGGAGCTGAGCAGAAAGAGGGGTACACACAGAGTTCCATCAGCATTTTGGTCGCACACAGGAGCGTGTTTTTGGAGTCAGTCTCCTGTAATCTTCTATTTCTGTCTTCGGCTACATTCGGAGAAAAGTTTTTCTGCACTAAATTACGTTTGGAGGAAACCTTATGAGAAAATCTGTTTCATATGTGTACCCTAAATGCTACAATCCCAACAGGTCTGCAGGCGAGCTAGCTACAACTGGTCTTTTGGAAAAACTGAACCATACAGAGTAGGAATGCACAGTATGCAAAAGCAGAATAAATCAGTATTGCTGGTTCTTGCTAAAAGAAAAAAAAAATCTTAATCATCCCAAATAAATATTTAAAAATTGCTTAATTTTATCACCATCACTGAACCAATATATAAAACACTTCTTGGAATGCCAACTTTACCACATAAATGCTAAGGTCTCAAAAGCACTTTATATTTTTGCAAAATGAAACCAGGCATTATTACATAATAGGTAATTTCACTCAAATGACTGTAAACTTCTATAGCATAATGGAAAGTGTAATATTTTAATGTGTCTGAATAAGATGTATTTCTGAAACATCCAGATCTTCAATGCCATAATGCAAGGATGAACATTAATGACATTTATAGTGTTAAACCTACATAATCAGGTAATTAATGTATCTATGATTATCAAGTTATAACAAAGAGTGCTTATTTTAATTAGAATTTAGTGCTCCCTAAGGTGGTAGAATGACTGGAGCTCTGAACAAACATTTCAGTGGGACACAGGGATTTTTTCTGCTTTGCTGCAGAATGATGAGTCTAAAGTATATCTGTCAATATTTTGTTGAATTGAAGCCTGAGAATGCTCCAAGCCTCTGCCAAACAGTTTTTCATCAGAGACCCAGAACAACATCTCTGGAAACAGTAACAGCAGCTATTACTGTCATCCCTGTGGCTTGGAAAGCAGGAGTCCTCCAGTGGGATGACAGGAATTCTCCTCTCAGCATTGCCACTGACTGGTATTGATTATTCTGTCCACATAGAGTCCTTTGTGTTGAAGAGATCTCATTTCTCTTACCCTACAAAGCAGAAAGTTTGGGTTGCATATTGTTCATTTCTGGCAATGCTAGGATTACAAACTCAATTTTCAGTACAGCAGTTCCAAGTTTTATTCACTTAGCCACTCAGAACAAACATTCCTCATTTATGAAATTGTACGCAAGGCACTTAAATCACAGTACAGAAAGTTCTCTTTTGTACTAGTCAGTCTTCCTTCATGATGCAAGGAAAAAATATATTAATATATATGGGGAAAAAAAGTTCAGGTTGTTCCCTTAAACGTGAATTTAGGAAGTCCCAGAGATGCTGAGTTAGCAATTGCTATTGTGCATGTTGCTAATTTTCAGCTGACAAGGAACATCGAAAATTGGAGTGGCAAACATTTGCAAAGCAGTATCTGTGTAGGTTTAATGGGCATCAAAGCTCTGCTTTGACATCTTTTGAAGACCTGAGCCCCACTTCAGGAAGATGAAATTAATCATGTATTCACTTAGAACTCAGCAAAATCTGTTAATGGTTTAATTATGCTACTGTATAAAGCTTTTCTTCTTTCCCTTTCGCTTCTTTGCATCCCTCTAGTTTATCCTTTTTCACTCAAAAAAACCCCCCAACTAACCTATGTTCTTTTTAAATACTTACACACATAATTAAAACATACCGTTATGCTCAAGTGAACACCGTTTTCAAGTACTTTAAAAGGAGTAGAAAAGATATTTGAAAAGTATAAAACTATCCATTTCTATAGATACAATATAAATCCGAAGGCTTTTTGGTACAACACAAAGGTTTTGGGTTCAAACACCTTTTTTCCTGAATCATAATTCCCAGCATTCTTAGGAACAGATACAATAACATCTCTTGCTTGGAGCTCACAGAAGAAGAGAAGTAGGATCAGGAGGAAAAATATCCTAATAGATTTTTCCTCAATTTTTCCATAACTTCTACAGCTTCATCACTTCTAAGCCTTCCCCAAATCCAAAGACCTTGGAAAATTCCTACACACTCACCCTGTAAGGCCCCTCATGAAATGCTCAGCTTCACTCTAATAACTCCCTGGATAACCCCTCCTCCTCCCTCCTGTGTTCCCCACCACTGCAGCCACCGTGTGGTTGTGGTGTGTGATGGTTAGGGTAATATGTGTCCCCTAACTGAAGGGCTGGTTAGGGCACAGAACAGCCGAGTGCTCAGCTTTCCTGCCTTTGCTATCACAGCCCTGAGCTTCCTTCCTCTATGGGGTAGAGTAAGTTTCCATCCCTTGGCAGAAATGGTGGACCTTTTGACATTGTATCTAAGTAATGCAGTTGAAGGCAGGCAACTGGGTCCAGAAACTATTACTGACAGTCAGCAGACAGAGTATTTGCAGGAGTGTATTTTTCACACCACTAAGCTAAAATGTGATATTGGAATCTGTGGAACTGTTTTAAAGGAAGGGAAATGAGCATGGTTATGAATTGTGGTGATTTTCAATATTGTGACAATGAAACTAAGTGCCAGCTTTCTCTCTTTGTATTGCATTCAAAACTGCTCAGCTGAGAAGTGAACTTCTCAGTAGATGGCAAGCTGCTGTAATAGAAGCCTCACACTGTGCAAAAACTGTTGTTACTTTTTTGATGTTTCAGTTGTCTATCCAAATAAAATCATCTGGTGCAAATATGCATGAGGAAGCATATGGTATGTAAATAAATAGCAGGAGGCTTATGCTGAACAAACTTTTACTTTCTCTCTTCCAACCTTTCTTTCTTCCTTTCCAAGTTGACCTTAAACATACTTGGAATGAAAAACTGTTTCATAACCAAGTGTTTATACATGATAAGAGATAATCAGACCTAATCCAGTCAGGTCAAGATATCCATTCCTTTTATGAGTGATAGTTAATATCATAAATAATACCTCCAGCCTCTTCAGCTCTGTAGATCCTTTCCTAGGATGTAGATGACAGGAAGGCATTTAATTAAATGAGGAGACACAAACAAAGTCATGCAGCACTGCAGGATTAGGAGATCCCTCAGAAAGTCCCTTTTCAACAGTGTCTTCCTGACTGCTAGCAGTCAGAGAGAGAGTTAGTCTTAGCGAACTCTTTCTCACCTACTCACCTGAGTGACAGCCAGGAAACTATACAGAATTGCATGGCTCTCTTAACTCTTTTCAATCAGCTGAAGGATAACACAGAATAAGTTAAACAGAGTTTCTCCTTCACTTCTGTGTTGCCAGTTCAGGCAAAGCTTATCCATATATTTATTTGCATGCTGAAGTTCTAATAAAGCCTATGTGTGGACTAGAGTTACTGAGAAAGCTTATTCCTGTCCTTCATTTGCCACAAAGTATTAGTGCTGAAAGAAGCTCAGCTGTGATATCACTGAGAGTTCAATGATTCTAGGGGAGCCAAGATCTGTGACTGCCTAAAGCACTGTACCTTTGAGGGAAATTTTACTATCGCCATTTGCATTAGGCTGGTGGTTGCAATATATGTCAGCTGGAGGTACCTTAAAAATGATACCTCACATTTCTTATAGAAGATTGCTGCATGTTCAAAAGCTTTACAGGTTTGAGTTTAAGTAAAACATCGTTGTCTGCATTACCTCAACACCAAATCTGAGCAGGGCAAGAAGAAACACATTTTGTCACACTAAGGACAAAGAGGCCAACATCTCTCACTGTCCTATACTATAAAAATGGAGGCAGACCTTGTGCTGGGATGGAAAGTTGGAAGTGGCCTCAGAGACTCAAGAACACTGCCACTGGAGCAGGATCTGGTACTGAAACTACTCATGGTTGCCTCATATACCTCCACCTCTCATTTGGCAGCAGGTACTCCCAGACTTCCCATGGCTCTATACAATAAGCAGCAGGAATTCTATCAAGCAGCTGATTGCTAGCTCAGATGTAGATCTCTATGTTAGCTTTCTAAATTGTCCAAATATTTCATTCTGGAGGTCACAATTTCAAATGACATTCTTATCAAGAACATACCATGCCTGTGACAAATAGTCCTATTAATACAAGCTCCTTAGCCCATTAGGTTAATTTTTCTAAAAGATGTTTTCCTATTCTCAGTATTCATCCTTTCTTATAAGCCTAAAGGGATACATATAGACAAAAAAGCCCCAAACAAACCAAATCAAACAAAGAAAAAACCCACTAGAAATTAAAACTGGTAAGACACCTGATCACATTGATTTCATTAGATACATATTAGAAATGCAGAAGCATATATCACCTATAGTTTGAAATAACAGAGGGTACAGCTCATCCAAGTAACACAGACATACCTCAATTAGCTTTGAAGTTAATAACCAAGATTTTCATAATGCTATAGGTCAGCACTATGGAAATCAGGCAAGCTGAAGCAGTCAGCTGGTATTTAGGTAAGTATTTTGGTGGCTATCCTTAATGAACATCATAAGGCAGCAACTCTGCAGTTTAAAGACTTGGATTAACTCATTTAACTTAGCATACCAAAAAAGATCTTGTATAAGATCTGAGGATGAAGATGACACAGATAAAGCCATAACATTCTGCATGAAGGAAAATTTCACTCCCATTTTCTAACTTACTAATAACTTGCAGTGTCAGAACTAAAAGCATAGTAGGTCATATCTAACGATATAACCTCAGGACAGAAGAATATATAATAAAAAGTCCAACAGTTTAATGAACTACTGACTAACTCATACTGACAGACTCTTTTCTACAGACAACAGTAAGAAAATGTGGTCTCAGCTGTCCACGGAAGACCGAGCTCAGTCACATCATTGCACTTCCTCGTCTGAGCCCCCTGAGAGTGCACACACATGCATTCAAGCCTCCAAAACTTTTTCATCCATTCAAGCATTTCTCAATACAAGCAATACACTTCAAGATAGTTGTGTTCTACATTAATTACAAGAATTAGAAATCTATCACTAAATTGTTGATATAATTTAATGTATGAGAAATGAGATGAATCAGCTCAGAGAAAATGTGAATCATAAATGTCACGTCTGAGCAAAAACACTGGCTAGTCTAAGATTTCTAGACTCCAGACAGAAAAGATCCTGCTTAGGCTTACATCTTGCTGATTCATTTTGTGGAAGGAAAAATAACTGATTCTGCTCTTTCACAAAAATGCAGTTTGTGCAGTGTCATCAGTACACCAACAATTTGTATTTGTTTTACTGCACAAAGGAGCTTCAAATCAATTTCAAAGGCTGTACATTTGAAAAGCAGCCAGCTGGCTATTCAGAACTTTGAATGTGGTTGCCTTTACGTTACCAAGCAAATAAATAGACAGCCAAACGTAAAGGGAATTTACAGCAGTTAATTAGCAAATGCCATTGTCCTACTAAACAAAATTATTTCCACGCAGTTGGATAACACTCTCATTAACAGACCCTCTCCATAATACTTATTTCATAAAATGTCTAAATATTTCTGCACCCTTTTAACCTATTTGTTTTTTGAAAATCTGGCTTTCAGATGGCTGTCTCAATATGTCACAACGGGCAACATAAGGGAACAAAATGTTTAATTTCTTTCAAATCCTGTAATAAGGCACTTGCTAAAGCTCAGACAAAGATTTAGAAACATGTGTTATTCCACTAGACATGTTCATGGTAAAGTGCAATTTCATGAAAAGAAAATGAAATCAGTAGACCCATGTCAGAAGAGGGGTATAAAACAGTAAAATGTGTCTCTGTTTATTGCCCAGTCCCTGAAAGTGCTCAAGGCCAGGTTGGTTGAAGTTACTTGAGCAAGCTGGTCCAGTGAAAATTGCCCCTGGCCATGGCAGAGTAGTTGGAACTAGATTATCTTTAAGATCCCTTCCAACTCAAGGCATTCTAGGATTTTTGTAGTTGTCTGATTTCCAACTTTCATGATAACTCCTTTACTATCAGCTCTGAATAATGAAGAATTTTTTTTCCCCTTCCCTCTTGGAAAACCCCAAGTGGGTGAGGAAGCTGCCAGGGAGCAAGCAGACATACAATATGAAGGAAAGAAAGACAATCTTAAGGGCTGCCAGAATGGTATTTCTGTCCTTGCAGCTCCTGAATAATCACAGCTGACCCAAGCTCTGATACCAGGTGCATCAAACAGCAGCAACACAGCCAAGGGCTGTTCCAGACGGGCTTTTAATCCCTTGGAGGTTCTATCTTCACCTCACTTATGTGCCCATACATTTTTACACAACACAAATAGTATATAGGATGCCAATCAGAATAATATAGAGGAACTTGAAGAAATTAGTTTTAAACCAGCCCTTATTTTTCTTAATATGCTAGGCATTTGGCTTGCACTGTCTCCTATTTTTCTACAAGTTCCAATACTACTCCCACAGTACAAGGACAAACAGTACCATCATTCTAGTCAAGATAGGAACAGATTTCTGCAATCTCTTTGTCCCTGAAACCATATTTGAAACCTCATTCAATTGCGCAGAAAATTAGTTCCCTTTCTAAAGGGAAGAGCATTATAAGGGGCCTGGATTCTCAACTAGTCTGAGACTTGAATAACTGAGTTCAAATCAAACACCAGTAGGCCTGGCATGTGGCTTTGTGATACTGAGACTGAAGTGCTGCTGTGACTAACAAGGATTTGGAGCTACTCATGAGTCTGTTTTACCAGCTGTCTTTTAATAGGAGACAAGTTTTATTGCTTGGATATATTAATACTTGTATATAAAAACCTCAATGATAATAAAGCCAATAGAAATTATGCCTTGCCAAGGCAGGATTTAAAAAAAACCAACACCATAAAGCAAACAAAAAAGTGTAAACTTAATCTCACCTGTTATTATGGAGGTAGCACCTCATCTCAAAATCAAGGATATTTTGCTGAGGCAGATGTACATTGACTGTTAGGTGACGTGGCTTAGTGGTGGACATGGAAGTGCCAGGTTAACAGGGGTCATTTCCACCCTAAATGATTCTGATTCAATGTTGTCCTGCTCTTTTTTATTACGATTTTTAAGTCTGTTTCTAATACTCATGTGTAATTCTTTACCTTTTATCTCCCTATATATTTTTTGCACTATCTTGTCAGATTGCTTCTTCCTTTAAGTTTATTTTAAGGAAAAGATCTAGATTTAAATTTTCAAAGTCTGGCCAAATGACAAAGGAGGAACTGTGTCAAAAATAATAATGAAAACCAGGCAAAAGAACAAGGGTTTTCCAAGGTATTCAAGACTTCGACTTGTATTCAAAGGAAAATAATTAAATGCAATCAGATAAAACTAATGCAAAATTATTCTATTATGCAGTAAAAACATATTTAATAACTGTTATCAACATGTAACACAGAAACCTTCTCAACGATGAACTTTTTTATAAAAATTTGAGTTAGTGAGATTTATTAATCTTCCCTTTGTATCTAAAGTCCATGAAATTTTCACATAATGTAAGCATATTATTCATAATTTTTCTAGAAAAATGTGGAAAGGAAATGAGAAATCATTTAGTATCCAGACAAAGTTATAACAGTAGAAAAATGCACGTGTGGGTGCATATACATCATACACACAGATTCACATAAGTGGTTTACATTCTCTGGGTAAAGCAACCATTACAGGGAAGCCTTACTTAAATTCTAAAGTTAACATTCATGACTGCTATTGCTAATACTAAAAGTAAGTATATGCAACTTAGTAAAACCATAAAGTGACAAAGAAAGAATGTTAGAGATGCTAGTTACCCAGTAGTACACTAGTAGTACTTACTGGTCTAGGATTTTTTAAAGATTTGTGTTATTAAATGAATGGATGCTTCCAAGATACATTAAAAAGTATTAACTTTCAAATGCAAGTGAGATGATGCATGACATATACTAGTCCTGAACTGAAAGGTGAGGTATAAACAACAAAAGTTAAAATTAAGGAAATAAGAAAAACAAATTTGTCCAAAATAACATTCTTTTTGCCCCTTTTACAAAATATTGACCCATAATAAAATACAGATTTTTTTAATCCATCTAAAAATTACAAGAGTATTAACGGTTTTAATGCTTTTTTCCAGCAAGAATGCTTCATAAAACGTGAAGCACATTGTGTTTGATTCTGGAAGCTGAAGAAATTTCAGCAGAATTGATTTTTTTCAATATTTGCAGTAATCTAGTCATTTTTAAAGTTTCTCCATCAATACATCATCAAACATAAAAAAATCAATCTTTAATTCCAGACAGAAAAAGAATTCTTAGTTGCTTGCATAATTGCTGCAGAAACAGCAGCTAATTCTAATAACGGCTCTGAGATTGTAGGAATATAGCATGCACTGCAACAAAGAAAATGTTGTTAAAAATGGATCATTTCCATTCTTTCATTATCACAGTGTTTCTGAACTATGACATCATTCTGCATTATTCACAGGGTCGTTAGGAGAATAATATGTTAAAAATAAAGAAATAAGCACACAAAATGAAGAATTCAAACAGGACAAATAGCAAAGGTCAGCATGAAAATAGGCAAAACCTCAGAGATCTGGCATTAGAATAGTGAAATGAAGGGAAAACATGGAGTGAAAGTGCAGGCCTGATTGAGACCATGGTAAGCTCCGAGTGGCTCTGATGATACAAGCTTGTTTAACACGGAGAACAGAAGTGCAATTCATACGCCTGAATAAGCCAGCTAATCTTGTTAGGATATGCATTCATGTAAAATTAGTCGCTGCATCTCTGTCTGAAAGAAACACTTAGGCCTTTTTAATTTTTATAGCCTATGGCAGCAAACAATTGTAATCATTTAACAATCAGACTCTTTGCAAGTCAGATCTGTTCTTAAGGCTGCTGCAGTCCACACTTCCAGCCCAACAATGGTCAAACTGAACTCATTTGTTTTGACTCCCTATGTGCCATGTTTCACATTATTGGAATGTGTTTCTCTGTTAAAGCTTCCTGACACAGATCTAACACATAGGCTGTGTCAGCTACAATTCTGCCCGTTGCATAAAAAAGCCTGATAAACTGTGGCAACATAGAAAGCCTGCTGCCCGAAGTCCCAACTTGATCACATAATTATTGACCACATTCTCTTGACCTTTCTATTGCTAGTTCAGGGCCTTGTCTTATGATTATTCAATGATTCAGTTATAAAAGACTTCGGTACAAATTACACATTTTAAATAAAAACATTTATTCAGGAGCAGTGTGTGTCACAGTAACTTAAAATAAAATCTGACTAGGGAATCTATGCGTTTATTATCACAGTAGCTATGCTGCTGGGCTTTTGTAGATTATCTGGCCCATGAGATTTCAGCAATGGGATGGGAAAAAAGTTAAGTAGCCAAGTAAGCAAAATTTACCTCAAACTTCCAGAGAAACTTAAAGTAATCATAGTGAAACAAAGTAAAACCTTGCAATTTTCATTAAAGAAGGCTACTTTGCACACTTCCAAGATATAAGGGAAATTGTACTTGCTGTTAGAACAGAGAATATTTCCCAACAGGAATAAAAGAAGCTATAAATAGAAAACTGTACTATTCCAAATGTTATAGGCACTCTTTTGTATACTCACTGTGGATACTAAGCTACTGATAATGATGATATGCAGGTTAATGTTGCTACTATTTAAATGAGCAGGTTAATAGAATGTAAATTCTCACTAATGTTTCAAAGAAAAAAATTTTCTAAACTGATATACTACCCCTTTAATAAAAAAGAAGCAGTGGCAGATGGGTGTCTCTCATTACACTGACCTCAAAGGAAATCCAAGATAATCCATAAACATAGAAGTCGATGAAAGGATTCTTCAGTGAAAGAGGTCAATATTCCAACACAACAGAAAGATAGTTGATTGTTGATTTAATATCTATACTTCCTTTGTCTACACCCACTGGACTGAATTCTTTATGCTCTATCCCACTTAGGTAGGCAGATAGGAAGCCTATTTGTTAACTTGTGTCAATATTGCTCAACTGTTACCTTAAAGACCTGGTCAGAGAGAAGTAACACAGACTTAACCTCCCTTAAATCCAAATAAAGCACCACAGCTACATTTTCCATGTACAACAGTTCCATTTGGTAGTTGTCTTTGGTCTGTTCTTGAACTTTTGACTCTTTTCCACGGTTTGTTAGGAAAATTTTAACAAATGTAAAATAGCTGCAGTGAGCAAGGAAGAGAAAGTAAAGATGAAGCTCCAAACATTTAGGAAAATCTGACTACATGGCAAATGGATGCATGATCAATATCAGAGAGAGAGAAAGAAACACATTATACAAACACATTGAGAAATATTCCAGATGTCAGCAACACTAAGCCTCAGACATCAGATAACAACTGCAAGAGTATGCTCATGCTTTGATGTTCAGGTCTACTTTGGGCTGAAAGTTGTTACCATTCTCTTTTTAGCAAACAATATTTGCTAATACAAATTTAAATACTGTGGGTTTTCGGTAGTGACACAGAAAGCGAGCTAAGTTAAAACTGGCTATTTTTATCACAAGTATTTACTATGAAGGCAAAATCGAGTTGAATTTTATGTTTGCATACTTTGTATTACAAAAACATGTATAATTTCAAACCTTATATATAATTTAAGATATCTCTTTCAAATATTTTCTTTAGTAGGTCATAATGTGTTTCAGCTAGAAAAGGAAATGGAACTAAAGAAGGACTGTTAAAATGTTTTATGGAAGCAAAATTTAATAGAACATATAGTCCAAAAAGTTTAATAGAAAAAACAAAGCTGTTAAATGAGATTACTACTAAAAAAACCAGGAGAAATTGACAAGTTTTGTATAATGTTTTGATAATGGATTCTGATGAATTCACACAGAAACTTCAAGGTTTCAAAAAGACATTATGTCAGTTTACTCAGCAGTTTGATTTAATTCCAGATTCCTTCTGATCTTTCAGAGAAATAAGGGATGTCCCAAATGAATAATGAAGAGTATGTCCTAGAACCTTGATATATGCAAGGAAATCACAGCGGCAAGATGAACTATCTGTGATGTCTTTGATGCTGACAATGCCTTTCAGCAAAGGACTACCCAGACCATGAAAGAAATGCAAGCTAGGACCAATTCGGAGTGTGTGAAGCCCCAAAGTAAATCAGATTCTAATGTCTCTATTATGATGAAATGAATGCATTTTCATTAAAAACAGATTAAGTTTCATTTTCATACTAATGGAAAAGACCTCCGTTAAAAACCAAAAGATTCTATTCCATTCCTAGCTTACTTACTTGAAGTGAAAAACCTATAAACACTTTAGTCATTGCCACACATGTTTTAAGATGGACCTTAAAACTCTGTAAAAAAGAGCTGTTTTTCCATTTTCAGGAATATCTGTTCTATCAAAAGCGACAATACCCATTTGATTATGATCCTGCTACATGGACAGAATAAAATGTGTAACACATAAATTACATTAAAAAAGATTTAATGAAGTTTTGAATATTTTTGATTTGTGAGTTTTGTCTCCTGACAAATCTTCCTTCACTCATAAGGACATCAGATCCCCTTGGCTTCCCTTTGTGAGTCTTGACCCACTTAGGGATCAGTAGTTGTATTTATGCACAGAGTGGTTTGTTGGTTACTGACAAACACAACATCTGTAGGTGTTCTGGCCCCTCCTTCAATGAAAGAAATAGGATGGGCCTCTGTCCTCTATATATCCATTTATTTTCCTGAAAATTGTTGAAGTTCATTATCTTTGTTGTTTCTCTTTATTTTTTGTGGCCAGTAATCCACTGATCAATGGATTAAAATTCTTCGGAGGGTACAAAGGACAGAGAAAGATCGCTCTATTTCCCTGGTCAAAAATTTGTGAGAAGGTTCTCCAAAGTCATACATTAGACAATATTCCTTGAAGAACTCATAGTTCCTCTCTTAGCTCAGCAGTGATATTCCAGAGTCAGTCACTCAGAGTGACAGGAAACCCCACGAAGTTTGAAACTGGCACAGACAGCCTGTGTAATGACACCAGCTCACATCTGCAGAACAGCAAAGGTCTGAACTGACAGACCCTGATCCCTGCCACTGCTGTGCTGCAGGAAGCTACAGGACAGCTGGAACAGTCTGCTGGCATAATGAAAGCCTTTCAATGCAAATCGGATGTTTTACGGTAAAAAAACACTTTTTGGCTCTAATTATGAGTGGAAATCTCTGTGATTCTATCTTTGCTACATGTGTGTATGACAGAAGATCTATGGAAATCACAGAATGGAAACCTTTAATTTATTGCCAAATACATTTGGTATTAACATTTGAAATTTAACACATTGATCCAATAATTTGTGATCTAATCTCACTGACATTTGTTCCTCAACAGGGCTAGAGTTTCCAGATTTTGTTTTAACCATAAAAAACACCATTATTCTACACATTCTGCCACCAGCATTCTTCTGCCTGTCTGGATTTATCAAAGAATGCAAGCTGGTAGCAGTATTCCACATATGTTCACTTTGTATAATCCTCAAAAAAACAAAGGAGTTCAGATCTGCAAACAAAGTGAATGTAATTCTTGCATACACCATTTGCAGTATTTCCTCTTTGTGGGGAGTAGGAGGAAACATTGGCTTTGCTTACAGAATTTTGATAATCTTTGGTAAAATCTTAATCATAATCTTGTACTTTTTGTATATTTAAAGCATATTTTTGATCACAATGACAACAGAAAATAGCAAAAGCAATATATCCAGTGCAAGATATTCAAATGTACAGTAACATGTTAATCCTTATTTTTGCTTGACCTGAGACAAGAGAACTATATTAAAGGATAAACTGACATACTGTGTATCTAAAATCTCTATGCTGTGTATCTGTCTCTAAAAACAAGAGTTACAAGCTGTTCTGTCTCAAAACACGTGAAATGTACTATACATAAACGAAAGGCAATTATTTATATTTATGACAAACAAATTGTAAGTTATTCTGGTGCAAGTAAGGTTAACTGGGTATGTGCTATTGCCACTAAAAGAACAGCAGCAGCACAGGCAAAGGCACAGACACATTAGCATATGCCAGTTGGAGAGGGACAGAGGAAAGGTGAATGTGCACCTGAAAGAATTGGCAATGCACCTTGGCTGCGAGAAAACATAATCTGATTCCTGGAAAAAATAACTCTGTGGGTTTGCTTTACATAACACTGAGCACAAAAATGGCAGCTGCTCCTGTAAGACTTCAAACAACATATAAAATCTATCTGTCACTGTCCATGACCCAACAGTCACAGTTGATCAACAAGTTTTCAACTAAAATACATTGAAAAAAATGCCTCTTTGTGAATCATGAATTGAAGGGAAAACAACAACCATTTTATCCTAACAGATGGCCAGGTGGCCATATAATGCTTTGTTAACTTTGTAGCAAGGGCACAAAGCATTTTTGCCTTTCTAATCATCTGAAAAAAACCCACCGTAACACACCAAACCTAAAATCTTTGAGCTATTTTTATATCAATGCTCAATTGTTGGGTAGAATTGTTGTTATTTATATACCTCTAACTAAGGTACATTTTCTGAAACTCAGATGATGACATTTTATTCCACCCAATACAGGTATGCAGAGCACTGTAAAAGGCATCATTCTAACAATGAATAACACCATCATTTGCAGATATGTCAGTGTGTTGTTTTTACAGTGTTGCTATCTAAAATATGTCAGGTATAGATGTGAAAGGTGGTGAAGACACCATTCCAGATAATGGGGCAGAATTCAACCCTCCCTGAAATCACCAGGAATTTCATCAATTTAATTAATTTAATTAATTTGGGAACAAAATTCTCTATGCTACAAAAAGAACTCAAATAAACTTGGTACAATTGTGGGCAATCAACAGGAGAAACTGAATAAAAGGACATGAACACTGAGAGCAAAGGAAATTAATTTGGGACTGTGGCTTATACCTTTGATACATCCCAGTTTGAGGGTAAACAACTGTTAGTTTTCAGTGATGTCAGTTTTTGAACGTTTAAAAATTGTGTCTCCAAAACTATTAATTTTTAAGGGACAGAACTCAAAATATTACCCAGTACTGATTAAATCTATTTCTCTGTACTAAAAGAAAAATATCAATCAGTACTAAACATAAAATAAGTACCTAAAATTATCTATAAGTTTAAAAATGTCTGACAAATATATATTATTTCATTCTGAAGTTTTAAAATCAGAGCAAACACATGCCAAAAGCAATTCCAAATAGCACAAAATATTGCTTCAGGTATAAAACGCCTGCTGCACTGGTAACTTTCATTTGCACTCTTTTAAAACAGCCATGCTATGAAAATAAATCCAAAAATAGAACTCCAAGGTGCATTGTAATTCCTGTTCATTCTGAACCTCTACATGACCAGATACAAGTTCTCAAAGATAGAAAAAAAATCCCTACTTAAAGCACGATCAGTGCTCATATCTTTGTGTACTCTACAATAAAATTCAACATATAAAGACTGAATGATGCCAATTATGTAAAATTTAGAGAGTATGTATGGTTGCAGTTGTATAATGAAACTATTTACTTCTGAAAACTATTCAGGTATTTTAGTTATACTGTTGAATAAAATTATTTTACAGCGGCAGAATTAGCCACACAGCTTACTCCCCTGACATAAAGTTGTGTTTCAAACTTGATTACCAAAATTTATTTAATAAAAGATAAGAAAATGCACAAAAGACTAAAAAAATCTTAATAGAGTTAAAGTAGCAAATAGCAACTTGAAAATTTAATTTGAAGGGTGAGCTGACTCTCTCCCAAGTTATTGAACATTTATTGGATACAATATGCAGTGAAATGGAATCAAACTTGATATTAAATTCAGAATACAACCTAGGTTGGGATATTAATAATCTCTTCCAAGAAGAGCAAATGGAAATGGCAAAGTTCTAAAGGTGAGGTTGTAAAAGACTGGGCACTGCAGTTCCCCATTGATCATGGCACCTAACAGAGCCACATCATCTCCCAAAAAGCCAACCTTTCAGTAGCTTCTCCCACAGAGACACAAGTTGAAGGCCATGTGAGTCGTTATTGGTATTTTTTTCAGCCCTTCAATCCAATCTCGTGGTGTCTCTTTGAGGGGTGACAAGTTCATCAGTGGGGGGTGTTTGGGTGGTTTTTGAATACCCATAAATATATATACAGAGATAAAAGAGTAAGCAGTTATGATGTGAAAATTGCATCATACATTACTCTGTTTATGCTACTTTCTATAACCCAGGGGAATTCCTGTGCTGTAAATTTAGGTATCTAAATGAATTTTCTGGCCTCAGTGCAAAGGCAGACTACTCCAGAGGGCAATGCAAGCCCCCTGCCAGCCCTAGCTGGCCCTTTATTTTTGCAAAGGCAGACTTTCTATGTGTGGGACAGTCACTGAGACACCGGGATGGGAGATACATTTATACATTCAAGCGGCTTAAGCAGCACAAGCAAATATTTCTGGGAAAGATATGTAGGTAATGACCTATAAATTCATTCCTGACATCAAACAAAATGATGGAATGAGAGCTTCCTGCATTTTCTCCTTCACCTGTTCTCCCCCACAAAATACACTGAATTGAAAGAAACAATCTTTGCAGCTGTGAATTAAATCCATTTTAATAAGTTGCAACTTTTTTTTTTTATTTAAGCCATGTATTACAGTTTTCTTTATCAATCTCTGCATTGCTTCACATTCCTCTGTATATGTACCACTAATGAGGAGACAACTTTTTATATTAAAAGCATTAATAAAATGCAGCTTGTAAATATTTTTAAATTAAAAAAATGTCAAATTTAAATAAGTATCTGGGGATCCGAATAGTTACTTCTTTTATTCCAAAATCTTCCAGCAAATGAACTAATTAAAGGTACTACTTTTGTATTGACAGATATTTCATGGTTGTACTGTATTGGTATCTGATCCCTTTTTTGATAGTATATGCTTTTAAGTCATACCCAATGTAAATTTCTTCCTATTGGAACTTGTTTGTAGTTCCTTTTATTCCCTCCCTTTGAGTGGATAATACACCAAGGCTTGTACTATTGTACAGCATAAATGAAAACCTGGAAGCACCTTTCCTTGTGGTGATATTCAACCCTTAGGTTGATCTCTGTCAATATGGAGAGCCCTAAATTCTCATGTCCAAATTCAGGTATGTTGAGACCTCAATTTTCCATTTCCCTTCCTACACTGGTCCTGGGTAGCAAAGACAAGTGCTCTCCTGGCACAGGACAATAATATTATGCCTCTGAATCCTCTCCTCTTCTCGCACTGTCCTTTTTATCCTCTTAAACCTTTTGTATGGTGATTTTGACAGTCAAGAAGCAGTTTAATCTTTAATGATTATTATGTACCAGCAATGCACTCAGGCAAAAGCAGTGCTTTCTCTAAAGAGTCATCAATCTAGACAAATCATTTTGACAATTGAGTTCAAGTATAACAGCCAAAAGGCAGAGGCCTAACCTTTTAGAAGTGCCAATTTTAACAAAAACACAACACAACTGAGATGTGTTTCATAAGAGCATATTCAAGTACTGGCAAAATAGAAAAGACAACTAACGATGAATAACAGAAAGGAGAAACAGATGTATGTGAGGGGAGAGGGAATGAGAACAGAGGAAAAATCAAAGATAACAGCTATACAAAAAAATTAGGAGGACAAAGAAAGATATAATATTAATTAAATATGCTTATTAGAACCTCTTCCCTTATTTTCTGGCAAAGTCTAATATTATAATAAAATAAATATAGAGGTACAAGTTTGTTATTTACTTAGAGAGGCTCCTTGTCAAAAAGCTTGGCCATAGCTAATCTTTCCTTCTGGAACCTCTCCAAATAATACATTCAGATAGTCAGGTATTACTGAATTACAGCTAAATATGCAAGCGGTGTTCTTACAGTATGATGACACAAATAAAGCAATATTTCTAGAGAAAGTTAACATGATTTTTGAAAAAAAGAACAAACAACAAAACCCCACAAAACTATCTAATTAAAAACTTAAACTATCCCTCTTGTCTACATCATAATAACAACATTTAGGGTGTCAGGACTCTGAGGGCACTAAGAGGTTGTAATTGCCGTGACGCTTTTGACTGCATGGATTTTGAGACATTATTTTAGCTTTGTCTCCAGCCCTGTATCTGGCCCTGCACCATTTTTCACCTCCCTGGACTGCCTGAATAGTCCTTGGATTTGGCTCGTTGGTGAGGATGTCGATGGGTCCCATTTCTACCACTCATCTCTACCTCTCCAGGCTCACCTGAGAGAAGGTGCCAGATTGGTGAGGGTGTTGCCTACATTTGGGGTCACCCCTGGCTCTCCTGTCCTCAAGGTGAACACTGAACAGACAGTGCCACAATTACACAAGTGCAAACATCACCAACACTATAATAAATGTCCCCAGATACTTCTAACCTTCCCCCTTTAATATCTGACTGACTGTCCACGCAAAATTCTGAACAATGTCTCAGCCTTCCTTTATCTTCAAGATTGTCACTTCTGTTTCAGGAGAACTTGTATGTGCCAAAGATTGTCCACTCTTTCCAGCAACTGTGCAGTACAGCACATCCTTTTATTCACACGAAGGTAGCAGAATTAATGGCGTAGATTTAAGCACGAACTTTAAGTCAGTTACACAGCTTTTTTCTCTTGGGAGAATGACTTTTCATACCAATATCATAGAAAGTTACATGGCATTTTAAAAAAACATGGGTTTTAAGAACTATATTCTTTCTGTTAAAAGATTAAAAACAAATAGAGCACCACTCTATCAAGGATGAATTTTCATTTTTAATACAATTGTGATTATAAACCTCCCTAAGACATCAGGAAGATGTATTTTTCCTTATCTGACCTGTGGGTCCCAATGTACCATAGCCACACAAGGTCTCGAGAGACTTTTACTAAGTATGCTGGCCTCACACGCACAAAACAATGACCTCCTGAAAGACATGATTGTACTTGAATTTGCACAAGTTACTCCCTTGTTATCACACAGAGCAGCCATTCAACATCAAAGGCACCTTCACTTAGGATTCAACAAACATTTATCTTGAAGAAGAAACTGTACAAGTACGTTAATGAGACGTATTAAATATGCTCAACAGCTAAAATGGGAATGAAACTCTCCAGAACTTCAGAACTTTTTTCATCATTATCAAAAGCACATAAGCACCACTTGACGAACTTTCATGTGAATACTGGGGGGAGGTGTCACAGAGTAATTTTTTTGAGCCAAAACATTACTCTAATTTAATCAGACAAAAAAGACCTACTTATCTTTTGATTCACTGTCTTTCATAAATAATTTTACTTTCTTACCTTTTCCCTTTGTTCACTTAATTACTAGATTGTTTTAAGAATGTATGAAGTTCAAAAGCTGATTTTATGGCACTTTGAGGTGTGAAAATCAAAGATAATCATAAACAAAAGTTGAGTAAAAAATAGCTTTTTGCCATCCTAAAATAAAAATTTTATTTTTAGAATACAGGTTTTTTTTCCCTGCTTAAAATAAAATGAGTATTTGTGAATGGCGTGAGCTACAAACTGTGTTGGATTCTTCAAAGCAATCACATCCACAGCAGAGGCAGGTACAGAATAGCTACAATATGAAGATACCATGCACATTTAACTGTATTGTGGTAGCTGTGTATCTCAACTTTTTTCAACTGCTAGAAGGCTTATATGCAATTTACTGATGGAGCATAACACTATCTAGATCAGAGCAACTCAAATGATTTTAAAGGGCAAAGTTTTAACCTCACAAAATCAATAGGAAATCCAATAATAGTTTCCATAGGATTTCCCTCCTAGCAATTTTATCTGTTTAAAATTTTAGTCTGCCTCCTAGGACTCCTAGAAAAGGCACTAAATGTAGTATATAGCTACATATCCCCCATTTGCTCATCACCCACTTGTGCCATGGTATTACAGTGAACTAGAAAAAGGCTTATTCTTTGTGATTTGTGATTTTACAGACTACCTCATCCCCCAAGGCAGAACTAACTGGCAGCAACTAATACTTTATTCAGAAGACTGCTTTAACTGTATTTTGAAAATCTTTTTTGTATCTGTTTTATTTATTTCTTTTACAGTAATGTCAGGGCACCAATGAGCAGGTAAAGCTAAATTTTAACATCAGCTCTGGGAAAAATACTACCATGAGTAAATTAGGCAAGAGTTTTCATACAGAAACAAATGGTGAACCAAGTAAATATTTTTCATATGAAATGCAAAAAAAAAAAACAACAAACAATTGATTTCCTACAAATACCACTAACATGTCTTTGACAGACTTCAGTTTCAAGTAACTTCTTCAACAGGTCCACTAAATACTGCTTTTGGAACTCACTGCATCCAAAACTGATAAGAGAGAGCCAAGTCTCATTGGGGGCTAAGCCTACAAGAAGCCGAATCTCTGATCAGAGAAACGTTTTGTAAACACTTACAACTACTTTCCCACCTGGAGGACACTGAGCCAACTAGTATGAAAATACTGTATGACAGCTGGTTGCCTGAGGCCTCCTTCCAAAGAAAAACAAAGCCAGTATTTTTAGACAGATTTATCCTGCAGCTCATGTTGGTAAGAATGAAACAGGAAAAGAAAGGAATGAAAAAAATAAAACCAAACCACAAAGTGACAATACTTCTCTTCTCTTTGAGTGAGAAGTCCCATAGATTATGAATATCTGCACTGGAATGCTGTAGGATTGAGCAGTAAATGGGCACTTACAGAACATAGGAATTAGGATGCAATGAAAAAGTGAATACCATGCTCAAACTGGTAGCAGAAATAGCATCCTGCAAAATATATGGATTAAGGAAAGATCTTCCAAAGATAGCAGAACTTTTCAAAATTATGATGTCAGTCTGACCTGAGCAGGATGCGAGCAAAATAGAGGGATATAAACTCTCTTCTGTAAGTCTTAGCTATGAATGAGAATTTTATACAGGTTGAAAGGGAATTTTTGACTGTATCAAACACTAGAAAAACCTATTTACTGCTGAGATGATAGACTATATTTCTTCATAACCTATTTTGCTTGCCATGTAACTAAATCACCTTATTTCTTTATGTTAAAAAGATACATTTACTGGCTTCTTCTATAAAAAAAAAAGTTTAATCTAAACGAAGATGCTTACCTTTCACTAAAATTGATATTTTCAGCCTGTAGAGAAATATCTTTGTCAAAAAAAAAAATGTTTGGTAATAGGTTTTGTACCATAGTATTATTTCCAATTAATAACAGTCTTGTAAGTATATATAGAGAAACGAAAGTAGAAAGCAAATTGTAGGTGTTTTAGTCATTTGCTATTTGCATGCATTTCAGTTGATAAAATGATTTTAAGCAATTGAATAAAGCTATAATTTAGCTTTTGTGTCACACTGTGCTTGTTCCTAAATTTTACCCAAACCCACAAACACAATGGAAAAAATAAATACTGAAATGCTGGTGATGTTGCAAACACTATATTTCAAGAACACAAGTATCATAAATTAACACAGCATTGATTTTAATTAGAATTTGCACCTAAGAGCACACAATTTGCTCAAATTTTATGATTTTATGCAATTTCTATCAATGACCCAAGATAAAAGGAAAGTCAAAGGTTATATGCAAATCAGCAACTATGTAAAGGAAGAAAGAATGCTTAAATTATATTAGCTTCATATCAGAAAACAAGTCATTCTGAAACTAGTGAGAATATTATGTCCTGTCCATCTGTAGGACAGAAAAATCATCTATCATAAGATACAGGAAAGCAAGAACAACTCACAAAGATGCAGCATTCTACCTTGGATAAGAATTCTGTACATGTGCTAAACTGTTGCAAAAATGCGTCATTTAAAATAGTGGTAAGATCAGTTCAGTTAAAGGAGAATCAGAATAATCACAGTAATATGTATTACAGAAAAAAACAAACCAACAAAAAAGAAGCAAAGCAACACAAAACTTGCTCAATTTCTGATCTGTGTGTGGTTTTCAATTTTAAACTCCAATAAGCTGTCTAGCCTTGCTTGCCACTCGCACAGAAAAACCAGTAGAATTGCACAATGAAAGAGATGTCAGGTACAGAACAACTAATTGAGACCAAATCATGAAATTAAAAAATAGAAATAGTAGTCAAAGCAAAAAAAGTCACAGTCAGTGACTCAATCAGTCAGTCAGATGGACATCATAGATATGAATTTAAATGAAATAAAAGGTAAGGGGCTAGTTGTTATTTTAATTTTTTTAGTATCTGAGAATTTGTAATTTTAACCATGGTACATGACATCAATAACATCAAAGACTGCATTTATGCATACGACAAAGAAGAAAGCTGCTACTTAAAAGCCTTTTTAATGCAAAAAAACAACTGAACTTCTGGATAATTACTTGCCTCTGTCACCATTTGGGAAATAGTTTTGCAACGAAAGAATAAATATCAAATTAAAGGGGATTTTAAAATAGTCTTTAATGAGGAAGTGCAGGTACTATTACAGCACTATTACAAATACATGCTGCTGTAATGTCATATCACCCAGCAGTAGTCAAAGAAAAGCTGTGGATGCTCCATCCCTCAAAGTGTTCACGGCCTGATCTGGTGGAAGGTGTCCCTGACCACAGCAGCAGGTATTGAACTACATGATCTTTAAGCATCCCTTCCAACCCAAACCATTCTGTGATTCTATGACAAACATGTACTGGTACATAAAAAAATACTCTCTCTGACTTTGACATCAAGTGAGTTTTTTTAAACATAAGATTATGTCGTTCAAAGAGACCTACAAAGACTGTTAAAAGACTATTGACCACCCTGCAAAGACATAGCCATGTCTTCTAATTTCTGTCCTATATTTGCCCACCCCACTCTTAAAAGCTTTCAGTGAAAAAGTATCTGGAGTTTCTAAAATAATCTACAGAATTATGCTACTACTAATCATTATAATTTGCTATTTTTCATTGTGTCATCTGAATGTGTTTTGCTGCAACAAGGGCACTTCATTTTTTGTCCTTTACACAACATTTACAGATAAATGCACTATCCATTCCCTACCTTCAATACTGTTATCACATCTCTTCACGATATTTTACTCTATGTAACTATAAACTCACATGTTTTCCAATTTCTCTCCTAATGTTCCATACGCTTTTTGAACTGTAGTGATAAACCGGCCATGATACTCCAGCTAAGGGGCGTACCAAGTAAAGCACAAGAATTAGGTGCCTTGGAGTTACTACTGCTACCTAATCAAGTCAGTAATATATTCCTTTTTTTGTAGCTAAATTGCTGTTGACTTACATTCAACTCGAGAACCTTTCTAAGCAATCGATCTGTTCTGAAGCACTGTAGTGCAGCCAGCTTTTCCCTCAGGCTGTTTCTGTGAAGATAATTATTTCTACGAAGTAAAAACTTGCATTCACCACTATAGATATTTCTTCCCATTTCTGAAGGTTGTTTTGAAGTGTAATCCTGCTTGCTACGCATTTGTGACCTGGCTCCTGCTATCTGCAAATTTGAGAGATGCAATCTCCAATTACACAACCGAGGTCATTAAATAGAAACACTGATGAGTTCTAGAGCTTGGATAAAGCTTTGAAGTTTTACCTGTGGTAATGCAGATAACTACACTTCACACATAGTTAATACCCCATTTCACTTATAAGAACACCTAATTAAGGGGGTTTGACCAGTTCTGCACCTACTCCACAGCTATGTAATCACAACAATGTTTCCTTGCCTTACCTACTGAAGTATTATGATAGGCTTTTTCCCCCTCCATTCAAAAGGACTTTTATCCTACCTTGGAAGAAAAGCATATTCTTTTCATGTGATTTGGTTCTAAAAAAAAAATCTACGCTTTTAATCTTTTTTTTTATAGGTGCTTACACACAGCTCAGTTTTTGTTGACAGATGTTTCTGGGAATTTACTGAATGTAATTCTATGGCTCTCTACTTTTTTTCCCTTCTCCTTTTTTTCCCCATCCCTTTCTACTAAAATGATTTATGTTCATAGTTTTCTGTGAGTTTATAACATACTCGATGTTCTATCAGAGGAGAAACTTGGACATTTCATGCACGGTTGATTCAGTCATTATCAACATTAACAATGTGGACTTGCTTTCCATATCAATGGGGAAGAGGAAAGTTAAGAAATATTACTATTGGACACTGTTAGGGTATTATGTCAAAAAGTGGTGTGCCTGATACTTGTCTGTGAGTTCCATATGCATGGGAACAGTATTTTTTTAATATTCATGCTCCTGCTGTTCTGGAAATATTACTCCTTAACTCTGTGAAGGCATAAATTATTATGGTAGGCAAAAAGTACTGTAGAAGAATCAGTATTGTACATCATTAACATATTCAGAAAGCATAAAACTCTAAGAAGTGGGTGACTGGTTTAATTAAGCTGAAAATGAAATACATGAGGTGTTTCACACTTTCATAATGTAGTTTAACAAATATTGAAATATATATGCAATACAACACATAAAAATAATGGATTGCATTTCACAACATGTTTGTATCTCTGCATAAAGAAAAAATTAAGTGGGCAATTCAGAGTCCATTTCACTCGCTTTTCCTGCATAAGTGGACAGAAGCCTAAATAAATTGTCTGAGGACAAATAGGGTAAATGGGGAATAAGGCAAAACAGTCATCAGAATAGGCTCCCACAATTAACAGCAACAGCATCTCTAAGGAAAAGCATATAAAGATGACCTGTACAGCTGATTCTGTTCCACAGGTGGGGAACTGATGGCCCAGGCAGTGAAGCGATCTGGGAAAGGACACCTATAACACCAATAACCAAATGACTGTCTTCCGAACCCAAACTTCTCCTGACTGGGATACTCCCTTCCTGCTTTAGTTCTTCTGATCATGGCTGTACAAATATAAAGGACTATGAAACTACGACTATTTAGAGATGAGAGGTCTAATTAACTGGAATTTTCAAAATGAATGTGAAGCACAAAAAAACCAAAACAGCTCAAGCTAGAAGATTCATCTTGACTTTATTTTGTTAATTGCATATGAGTCAATTGACTGTCAAAGCAGTCTAGGCTCATTTGCTGATGTCACAATTTAACTGCAATGGTGCACTCAATCCAATAAATCCCAACCGAAACATCAAATAATATTGTTTTCCAGAAATTACTTGTCTATAAATTGAGCAGCATGGATAAAAATAATGGTCTGTTCAAATATTCATATTCCCTATGGTACTTTTGCTACTATACAACTGTACTGAAAAAACATTGCATAAATTTTAATTAAATTTTGCATTTCAAAGCATTTTTTCCACACATAGTATGTTTTTATGCAACTTCTGTCAATACTTGAAGATAAAAGGAAAGCCAAAGGTTATATGTTAATTATTAATTATCTGTTGAAAATTAATGCAATGAGCTTAGTTTATATCAGGTCACACACTCTATTGTTTGTGTACTGCTTGAGCAATAAAAAAAAAAATATAGCTCCAGGAAGGATAAACACTGCATCATTATATTCTTAAGAAAGAATAACTACTCTACCTTTTTGTCATGCATGCTTTCTTTTAAATTTATTTTTGATTATTTTTATTTTTGGTTTTTTCCCCAACCAAAGGTTCCACTGCTACTTTGTATGGGCAGGTTCATCAAGAAATAAGCACGCCTATGCAACTGTTATCACCATGAACCTATTGTTACTTCCTTCTATCCAGAGAAGTGGAAGAAGCCTAGAAGGTGCCCAGATGAACTTCAGAGGCAACGTTTGCTCAGAGGGAAGACTTCAAGGAATGTTTGGACGTACAAATATCCACAGGAAGTGGAGATCCCCACAGAATTTATTGATAGCAACAATACTGATATTCACGGCACTGAACACATTCTGCTGCAAGAGTAAATCAATTAATAGTACAAGCACAGAAAAAAGGTGGTGAAGTTATGTAATTTCCAGTTGCACTGATCATTGCATTTGCTTTGATTATTAAAGCTCTGACTTCAACATGGAATCATCCACATATAAGAAACTTCAATGTTTTCACTTATTTAAAAAGAAGGAAAGAGTAATTGTGTATATTTAACACGAATTTTAAGAGACAAAAATGTTAATGTGCTTATTTAAGAAGGCATGTATTATCCATACTGGGCAAAGTGAAATGCAAACACTTTGAAATATATTGAGGCATGATATCAATCCTTCCTCACTGCTGTTCAATTGCACATATAAAGAAATGTATCTAAAAATCAGCTCTGAAAAGAATCCAAATTAATATAATTGCAAGGAAATGTTGGATTTTTGTGGAAGCAGTAGAAAATGTTCCATATGTTAGAAGTAATCAAAATTACTGTTTGCGTGATTTAATATAAGTTTTAGAATACATGATTAGCATTCAACTGTAAATAAATAGAACTTTAAGTAGAAAGGAGAAGCAGAATAATAGAGAGGTACTATGCATGCCTTCCAGGCTTTGACTTTGAGTTACTTCATTGCTCTTTGGAGGAAGGACAATTCAGACTTAGTTTCCCCTGTTGCAGGTGACACATCTGGGCCTAAGCCATCTACTCAGTGCAGCTAAAATCACTGTAAACTCTGAGAAAAGCTGTGGAAAATCTCAGAAGTATTTGCATTTTTCTCTCAAAGAGCTCTTACTCCAAATTTTCAAACATTTTACTCTCCTCATAGCAGAGTTCTTGTAACATTTTTGTTGTTTGCATCTAAATCCACTCCTTTCTTGCAGGGCTTTGAAGAAAGGGAGGCTTGTCTGTATTTTAACTGAGGAGAAAAAATTGACGCTACACTCCAAACACAGAGGAAATAGAATGTAAAGAAAAATCTTTGGGCCAATATTCAACACCTGCTCTTTTGTTTTCGTTAAGAGACAACAATGAATCATCTATTTTGGTGCAATCTTCTTTATTTACAAAGAACACATCCATCATCCTCATTCCTTTAACACTGTGGAAGTAAATCCACATGACTTTTTTTCTCAGAAATTCAAGAGAAGTTATCTGGCTTCTTCCCAGGACCCCACTAAAGATTGCCTTTCTCTGCTACTTTTTGCTGACAGGTAATCTGCCAAAAATTCTCTTAATGCTCTTATGTTTACAACTAGACCCATGGAAAACTCTCAGACCATGTAGCTCAAAGCATCCTCAGCCTCTGCCAAGTGGCCAGTTGCCTCAGGCAGTCTTTTCCATTTGGGTCAGTTCCCTCTTTCTCTTAAATAAACTTATTTTTATCTTCCTGTGAGCTTTAAAACTTCACCCAGTATACTTGCAAAAGTTAACCAGATTGTAGGAATTAATATAGTCCATTAGAAAATTAATATTATCTCCAGAAGTATTTTATATTAATATCTAGAAAGCTCAACTTTGAGAATAAATTCTACTAAACAGAATACTACTATTCATTTTAAAGTACTGTTATCAGCACTAATAACTACACCCAAGCTTCTTTCTATGCACATCCCAGGAATCACATATAATGAAAATAATTTGTTTTCATTATTGCATTTTCGTAATTTTCAGGCTAACTACACTATGTAAATGTAAGAAAGAACTTTGGTTATTACATTAAGAAAAGCGAATAATTTTCTTCTCTTGGTCATAAGTAGATATAATTAAAACACTTACTTAGGTTCTTTTCCCTAATTTATTTTTTTAATAAAGAGGAGTAGCTCACAATTTTCTTTTAAGATCTATTGTCATCTCTTATCTTCTTTACCTTCTGAATTTTCATGGAATAAAGAAAGAAATAGATCTGTTAGCAAGCCTTCATAAATACTGTGTGTTAGCTAAAACTGGGTGTTTTATATGCATACAGACACACTGATTTCCAGTGTCTTTTACATTTATTTCTTTCAAAAACATGCTTACATGGACTTAATGCAAGGAAAAAACAGTTAGAAGTAGTAGAGGTGAGAACAAATTTTCATAGTTCAGGTGTACATCCTTGAATGGCTGATTTTGTTTTATTTGTCTCTGTTCCAAACTTGATCACTAGCAAAGGTAAAGTCAAAAGCCAGTGCCCTACTTCCAACTAACAGATTAATTTTCAGCATTAAAAAATCCCTTGAATTATCCTGCTGATTATCCGGCTAAAGAATATTGTAGTACAATATGTAAGAATATTATATACCTATATGAGTTCTAAAGAAGGACAATTTCAAGAGACAAGATAAAGTATGGTATTATGTATATTCTTCAATCCTCCCTTGGACAGAATGATTTCAAGGTGACACTGTTAAACTTCTGGAAGGGAAGATCTGCAAAGGAAACCAGATCACTGCTTTTGGCCTCATTACAAATTCATTCCATTTCAAGATTTCTATTGTCTACCTGTAGGGTCTTCAAAGGAATATTTTCACTTGATGTGTAATTTGGACCCCACTTTTTCTCTACCTCCCCAGTGACCTTCTTAGTACAGTTAATTTCCTTCTGTCTACATGATACTTTAAGATTATGCCAAAATATCTCTGCCTGCATAGACCATGCAACCCCCTGAAAGGACACAGAGCTTAAGAGCTGGTTAAACTCAGTTTAACTCTGCTCAGTCAGATCATGGCGAATTCTTCTTAAAGAATTCTTAAGCAGAGTTGACACAAGACAGCTAGGATTGCTTCCGGGGATAAATGCTTCTGGCAGGAGGTACATAGCCATCAATAATAATGATGGGCTCTTCAATCTCCTATGTCCCTACTCTTAAAATGATAATTGTTCATGTAAGCCTCTAAACATTGTATGATGTTTTTGAGATATCTGCACTAGATCAGCATAGTTTAACTCACTCCCCAAAACAGATTTTACCAGTATAATATTGAGTCTGTCACTGGCACTATTTCATACTTCTCTCTAAAGAGATAAAGCATGATGTGAGCAGGACTAATATAGCAATTCATCAGATGCTTATTTCTATGAAGTGACAGTATTATAAATACAACCTCAATTACACAAAATCAAAGCAAAGAAAGAAAATATTAACTTTCAGCATAGGCGATTTGACTCATTGGGTTATTTATAAGTCATCCCCCTCCCCAAGTATCAAAGTGAATGCAGTGAAAATTGGGTGGGATGAATTGTCATTTGGTAATGTCTTTTATACTGACTGCAAAGGGAGTCCTGAAACAAGACCTAGTGTCAACTAGCTAGGCATATCACTTGAAAGGTTCATTCAGAAGAGAATCTAAATTTTAGGTTGAAGAGAATGCAGAAATGTCAGCCTAAAATAAATGCCCCAGTTATCCTCAGTAAACTAGATCTACAGTTGAAATAAGCAGTCATAGCTCTATTGATTTTAGAAGAGCTTGAGCAATATAACAAGTTGAGATTCTGGTCCTATGAATAGCTCCTTTGACTTCAGTAGGATTACTCACAGCCTATGAGTAAGTACATACAGATGTTTAAGATATTTGCTAGGCAACAGACAAGGAGATATCAAAAAAGAAAAATTATCTATGAGGCTAACACCTTTTAAATGCAAAGTATATATATATATATATATATATATATATATATAATCCAATCCTACACACCTACATACATGGATAATATTACACACTGGGATACTTTAATTATACATCTGGTGTTGTTAGTTCTTTGCTCACATTGAAACACAACCACGAAACAAAATATTCCTTTTGCTCCTTCAGTTGTTGTTTAAGAATATACCATATTCTGTGTGTATTAATATTGTTAAAATAAACGTGTTGCGTTCCATAAACAACACTATATACACCAAAAGCTATTATTTTCTTTTCTAAAAAGAATATATAAAATATTGTCATTTTGAATAGAAAATATAAAAGCTCTGGCTGAAATTCACCTATTTTCAACATACATTAGTACTATCAACATAACTGAACTTTCTTGTTCTTGTTAGGGTTACCATAGAAATGACCCTAAAGCTATTACATGAATTGTTAGTGCTATGAAGAAGTAATCTACTTCAGTTTCATTTGTGTATTTTTAAGAATCTTTGAATAATTAAGAGAAAAAAACTACCTTGATATTAAAATTAAGGCTAGAAAAGTAGGGTTTTTTTAAAACAAACATAAGCTTAATTAATAAAATGAAGCAATAAATTGTGTGGCACCCACACACTGTTTAAAGCAAGCATTTTCTATAATTCCATGTTTTTATGTTTGTGTATGCTACTCTTTCAAACAGGCAAATGGTGCACAGCTGACTATATAAAGAAATGTTATACATGAATATGAATGAAAATTCCAATAAAGGAATGATACTAACCTTGAAAATTAGGCAAGCACTTTACACACACAATACCATGCCTTCACACATTTTTACTTAAATGTGCAATCAGGCATTACTTGCTCACTGCTCAAGAGACTTATAGTGCATTATATGAGGATTTAAGAATCTAAATCATCTTTTTAAGATATGTAATGCCTTTCCAGTGTGTAATTATAAATAATTTGTAAAAAAAGCTATTTTCATTAAAAAAATGAACAAAACAAAGAAGTAAAACTGTTTTAACTGACTGATCCAAAATACACAAATGTTTATTTTAGACTAGATATAAGGAAAAGGGTTTTTACAATGAGGGTGGTGAATCATTGGAACAGGTTGTCCAGAGAGGTGGTGGATATCCCATCTCTAGGAACATCCAAGATCAGATTGACAGGGCTCTGTACAACCTGGTCTAGTTGCAGTTGCTCATTGCAGGAGGGTTGGACTAGATAGACTAAGGAAGGTCCCTTCCAACTCAAATAATTATATGTTTCAATTATTCTATATAATGACACATGACACATTGGCACATGTATGTATGTTGTGTGTCTCTGTGGTAGGAAGAATATTCTATCTGTATGTGCATCAGTGATTGCCTTTGGATTAAAGGAAATAATTCTTTAATACATCTGGCTGAATGAAGAATATCTAAGCAGACACTGCTTTACCTTATGAAGGACAAATACTTTGCTAAAATACCTCAACTAGAAGCTGTGTGGTTTACAATCTGTACAAGTTTGTTAGTGACCTCAGTGTAATCTTGTCAGCAAAACGTCTGACACATCATTAAAACGAAACCATTTGGATGCAAATTTTATCTGCAGTGTGGTGCCTTTCAATCAGAAGAAGTTCATGAAACAAAACTTTTGAGCCACTACAAATCTGCCAGGCAACCTATCGAGCTTTTCAGTAAAATGATCTATGAACAGATTCTCTTGTATTGTTTCTCAACAGAAGATTGAATGAATACTTTAGATATGAAACATGCAGAGAAAACAAATAATATTCTCTTCAATTGTCTTATTTGGTGAATTTGGATGATATACACTTTTGTGTATAAAGGAGGAAAACAGTCAGATTGAAGCTTCATGGATGGGCTCTTGGGTAAATCCAGGGTATAAAATGCAAGAGGCCAAACAAATCATTTGGGAGAAAATGACAGCTCTCAGTTTTTCATCCAGTGAACTAACAAGTTAAATTTTACAGAGAAAGGTACTAGTAGAAAGATTTCCGAGTCTTTGGAGGAAAAAGAAGAGATTAAGACCCAGAGTATATATCTGTGGGGTTTTTTAAGATAGTGTAGGACTCTTCTAAAAATGCTTTGCTATTCTTAAACCTTATAATACTTACAGACTCCTTTAACTTATTTGACAAAGAAATAGTTATTTTTCCAATCTTGCATGAATTTCCATGCTTACTTGTAAATATTACCCTGCTCTGTTATGAACGTTTCAATTCCTTCTGTTTTGTTTTTGGTATGTTGGGTTTTGGTTTTATTTTCTTTCTCAAGAAAGGTAATGCTTCACAAATTACGATTTGGAAATCATCTCATCATATTCTGTATTATTCCTTTCAATGATCAAGATCTCTCAGATGAATATTGTTCCACTATCTTACCTCAGAATTCCTTGCAAACCTTTTTTTAAAATGTCACAGATCCATAGGAGGGATGGGTGGGGGAAGGTGTCAAGGGATGCCAGGCAGGAGGCTGTTCATGTTCTCCTGCTCAAAGTTTCATTGATCTTTTTGGAACTATAAAATAAAAGAATGATACCTTCCATTTTCCTTCCATGCAGAAGGTGAATAACTTTGATGGTAGAAGGTTAGACAGAGTCTATCTGCTGTCTCTTGCCCTTTCAGAAAGCAGGAGAGAAGAAGAGAAGCTCATCCAGGAGTTAAAGTATAAATATAGATGTTCAAAAAGCCTTAGATAAAGTATATCTTAAGAGACAGCAATATAGGGAAGAAAAAAATTAGAACAAAAATTTTATTACGAGTAAAAAGAAAAAAATATTACCAGAACTCAAGGACTTGACTTAGGAAAAAATGATTTCAACTAAATAAATTGAAAGACCAGTAGATATGTGGAAAGGAAAGTTAAATTCAGTGTGGAAAAAATGTCAGTTAAAGTATTTTGGAAGGCAGTATTTATATATTTATTTTCATATATATATACATATATATATATATATGTGTGTGTGTGTGTATACCTGTAACAGTTTCTTATACATACATACAATAGAAGCTAAATTATAATTGCCCAGTAAAATTTGGGTAGTGCTTTGCAAACATTTGTTGAATAAGCAATGCATTAGGAAAAAATTTGAGAGAAAATTTCTAAGTTACTGGGAAAATTGAGACATTCTCACTACACAATTCAAACAACTTGCTCTTTGTATTTATTGGATTGAGGCCATGCTATATCCAATTTGGAATCAATAATGTTCCAGTTTAGACAAACATTAGTCAGAGGGCAAAACAGGACAAGGTTTGAATTTTCAGCTACATAGGGTTCTACAAATTTTTAAAAAATTATTAGCTTGCCTCAGTAGCCTGATAAAATTCATTACTAAAAGATCACAAGAACTGGATAATAATGTTCCCTCTCCTTTAGGGGAAAACAGTTTGGGAGGAACAATAAATGGATGCATAGCTATTAACAGAATGCTTCTCTATATTTGTGTTCTTGTTATATTTCACTTCTTAGTGCAGCTTGTGTTGACATTGAAGGTAACATCTAAAGAGTCAAACATACTCGTGGGCTTTAAAAGTAGATACTTCAGAAATCCTTTTGACCACAGATTTCCTGTATTTGTATGTTACTTGTGCAATTTATTTGTAACAGTTAACTGAAAACCCTATAAATACGCTACATATAAAAATAAGTTTTCTGAGCTACATTAAAGGAAAATATTCTGTGGAATGTTATCAAAATCTTGTACTTGACATGTACTACAGCTGATGTGCGCCATTAGAATGAAAACAATATAGAGATTTTCTTAAATATTTACAGTTCATACTCTAGTTATGAGAGAAAATTAGGTTTCTCTAGTTATACTCAAGGAAAGCCAAGGAAAAGAATCAAGCATGAACTGAGAGTTTAATTCTCTTTGCTATGTATGTCTTTGTGTTTTGCTTTTCTGGAGAAGCTGAGTTATGTTAATGTTGCATTTATCAACCAGCTTATATAGCCTTTCATAGAGGCATTTTGATGACATTAGCTGCTGAGAAACCTGGAGTTGTCTAGTTTGGAGAAAAGAAGCCTGAGGAGCAACAGCTTTACAGCTTCCTGAGGAGGGGACCAGTAGAGGCAGATGCTGATCTCTTCTCCCTGGGATCCAGTGATAGGATGTATGGGAATGGTTTAAAGTTGCATTTGACAGGAGGTTCAGACTGGACGTTAGGAAATATCTATTTACAGAGGAAGTGGTCAGACACTGGAACAGGCTTCCTATAAAGGTGATCAGTGCCCCAAGCCTGTCAGATTTCAAGACATTTTTATTTGGACAATACCCCTAAGAACATTCTTTAACATTTGGTTAGCCCTGAAGTGGTTAGGCTAGATAATCCTTGGAGGTCCCTTTCAACTGAAATATTCTATTTTACTCTAAATATGCCACCATAAATAAAATTTTCTGCAGCCTAGTGCAGCAAATTATTTAATTTTGACAGGAGAAAGAAACAAAGTTTTCTTCAGTATAAACAGTCAACAGTACCAAAAGGATATGTAAATTGCATATACAGGAGTAAGTGGAAGTGTGATTGTTCATCAAAGTTCTCAAATTATTCTGAAAGATAAAGCTACTACAATAATCTTAAAGTTATTGATACCTCTCTCCGTCGAGAAGCCCAGCAGGTTTGTTTGATTTTCCAAACGACAGCAGCGACCAGCAGTAAGGATAAGAAACAACTGCAATTACAAAAGAAAAAAAATTGTAACATAATGGTATGAAAAGTTTATGGTTTTAGGGTATCAAAGGAATCAAAAAGACATTTAAGTATTGAGAAAAACCCAAAAACATAAAAATAGAGGAAACCCAAACTCTCCTAGGATGACAACCAACCACCCATGTTCAAAGTCAAAAGCAAATGCACACTCCTAATGCCGTAGTTCTTGAAATCCTGTCTCCATTAGCATGGGATAAGCCCCATTATAACCATCCGCATACCCACAACAATCTCAGCAAATAAGCACTGCATGTTCCACAGTTGTCGAAAAAGAGGGTGAAGTACAGCAAAAATAATTATACCAATTTATACTTCTCTCACTTTGTCAATTTTGAATAATTTTCTGGGATGCAGGAATGATAACTACACTAGGCATATAATTAGCTCGAGGGACTGGGTTTGCACATGACAAAAGGCCTGTTTTATCATACTGAGTATTTCTATGGCTAATGCCCAGGGAAAACATCTTCAAGGACATCACCACATAACAGTCTCAAAGACACAATAGAAGAATCAAAAAAATAAAAATCATTAAACACCTGCAGTTTACAATCAGAGCATATGCCTTCTCTCTTGCTTCAATATTTTTGTAGCAATGTTTAATCCATAAAGTATTTTGGTAGAAAGATCACTGAACCTCATCCAGTGAATTTCTGGATACCAGACAAACAGTTTCTAAAGTTGACACCTAATGTAAGCACTTCTATCTTTTAACTTTTTAGACACTTTTTTCAATAAAAGTGTCTGGATTCAATAATTGTGTGAAGAACTTTCAGTCATGTTGGCACCTCTGCTGTACGCATTGGTTTCAAGTAAAAAACCCCTGCAATTCTTGAATTATGCTAGGTACCAAAAAAAAAAAGCCTCAAAATGTACTCTTCAATATGGGAAATACCAAGATTTCCTGCAGACATATAGTTCAGAAGAGTACTGTGCATAAGTGCAAAATAACCTCAATGTCTCCTTTTCTCCAGTCTCCTTTGAAAGCAAGTAGAAGTTGACTGTGAATTAATATTTGGTGTCTAGGGAAAACCAGAACAGCAACAAAAATCAACTGACCACCGGAATAAATACAGTTTAACAGCAACATCTTTTAAGATTTGTAAATTGAGAAGTACTTACAAATACTATTTCCCAGAAATATTTTCTCTACTGTACTGTCTAGTTAGTAACTGCAACAGATGCTTACAGGCAACATCAGCATATTGACATATTGCTATAAATCAGGATTTTATGCATGCAGTAAGGGTAAGCCACTTCACCTTACTCTTCTACTCCTCTACAGTTCTTCCAAAAACCACTAAATTAGGGATACAACAACAAGTCTGTTTAAAATGATGAACTCAATGCTCCTGCAATTTTGAAAAGGTTAATACATTCAAGACAGATGGACACAAGAAACAAAGAGTCCCTTGCAGTGTGTGACTGCTTTATTATGACCAGGAACAGAATCTTTACACTTAGAAAGTTCTGTTCTACACACTAATTAATTTCTTTCACTTCTCTTAAGTTAGTAGAATAAAAATATTCAGAATTATGGCTGAAAGAGTTCAGACAGATGGATCCTCTGCTCTGTTAGTCAGTGGAGCTGGGTCGCACACTGAATTTTCTTGGCATCAGTCAAAACATCAACTAGTTTACATACAAAGTCAAAATCAGAAATGAGTGTCACAAACACACCCATAACATACTATAAATCACTGGAAATTGCAGCATTGATAATGTGACTTTTGTATAATTTTTTGTTGGCAAGTAAATATTTTACTTTCTTCTATGGGGTTTTGGGAGTTTTTCTTAAATATAAATAGTCAGAAGGGAAAAAAAAAATAAAATTCATGTTAATGAAGAGAAGAAAGATATGGGAAATAGATTTTGTCAAACTAACCTGGTTCCAGGCTGTGGTGAGATAACAGCTTTGGTTTATTTAGGGCAATAAAAATTAAAGCTGACTGCAAAGGATCTCACAATATCAAGTGACTTGGCAATAAAAAAAGGAGAATGAAATTCAGTGCCAATGAACTGAAGGCAATGTGCACCAGGAAAAAAAACCAGCTAGCTACAAATACACAATGATGGGTTCTAAATTAGCAATTATCACTCAAGAAAATGTTCTTGAAGTCGTTGCAGATAGTTCTTTGAACATATCAACTGAATGTTTAGCGGCAGTCAAAACAGAAAATAGGATGTTAAAAGAGATTAGAAAAGGAATAAAGAACAAAACAGAAAGCATTGTGATGCTAGTGCATAAATCTATAGTATGTCTGTATCTTGAAGCAACCATTGTCTCATCTCAAAAAAAACTAAGCTGAACTTAAAAGGTATAAAGGAATAGTCAACTTGGCTGGGGAACGAAATGGTACTAGAAATAAATTCTTTTCAGCTTTAAAACAACAAGGAGTTGAACTAAGGCATGATAAAGACATTAACACCACAACCAAAAGATGTAACAGCAGGACAGCCATAGAGGGCTGCTCTCCAATCCCCCAGCATAAGTCTTGTGATGCAGATATAAAAAAAAGAAAGTGCAGCGCAAAAAGAATTAAAAATTGGCCAGCTGACAGCCAAAATAGAAATTGTCAGAAAGGGATCAACATCAGAAAAGGAAATTTCTAGTTGGCTTTGCAAGGTTCCCAGAGTATCAGATCCAATCAGTTTTGATAGGGCAAATATATAAGAACTGAGAGGTCTATGCATGACACAAAGGATGAAAAGAAAATGGTTAAAAATAGCTAATGACACAGAAGAGACAGAGATTGTCCAATGGTCATTTTTTGGTTTTTTAATACATAATCACTGCTAAGTTATATTTATGAGAATAAGGAATGCAGGCCTCATTTACATTGTAAATGATTTCTTTTCCTCTTAGAATGAAGCAATTCCCAAAACAGGTTAGAGACCAGTGTAATGACCAATTCAGTATGAATTACTGCTGGGATCTGAAATAAAAAGGGTTAAAAGAGCCTTAAATTCTCAGGTGCACAGTAGTAAACAGCACTCAGGAGATGAATTTATCACTCTACGAGGTATTGTCAAAATAGATGCGATTGGACTTGTTTTTAATGTTCTGGTATTTACATTTTCTAAAGGAGATTGGAAAACACGTGGAGAACAGAGAGAAAAATCAGAAAAAATATTCTAATGTTGAAGAAAATCTTTTGCTGACAGTGACTTAAACTTAATCATTTCACTTCTCAAAAAAATCAAGTGGTGAATTGCCTACAGTGTGTATGAGTTTCCATGGGGAGAAAGTACCAAGCTTCTCATTTATCCAGCACAGAAACACATGCTAAGAAGCAATGTCAGGAAGCAGAGAGATTTGATTTAAACCCAGACATTATCATGATTTATTTTCTGTATCATAAAATAATGTAAACATACACTGAAAAAAAGAGATTTGACTATGCTGCAATGACTAGATAATATGAGATGAAGAAAAAGGATGGATGGTAAATAGGGAGCACAAAATATAAATGCATAAATCCACATGGTCACAGATTATGTCTACCATTTCTGACTCTCGAGCTGAGACTTTGAATGATGCACAAATAAACAGATATACAGATAGATACCTTTGCAATGCAGGTGTACAGAGTACAGAGTGAATGACTTTCTGCACTTATCAATATAAATCTTCCCAATAAGACAACTGTCATGCTAAGACACACTTAAAACCACAGTAGACCAAGAATTGTAACGATTTGGTAGTCTCTAGAACAAAGAAATGAAGTGCAGAAGATAATGACACAGCTTTGCACAGTTCCCCCTTCAAATCATGTGGAATAAGATAGAAGGAAACACTAAAAAACATGCATGAAAACAGATCACCACCAGTGGCCTGTATTACAGGCTAATTGAAATTTATCATCTTAGTATTAATTGGGAGACAATAAACAGTTAGAAAAATTATGAACTGAAGAGGAATATGCCTTGAGCACAGTTTATGTCCAATACAGCCAAGGAAAGTAGCCAAGGGAGGGACGCAAAAGAACAACAGGGCCTAGCAGTGATGGGTAGACTTGGCCCAGAAGAGCTCTGGATAATACAAAAAGAGAAGTACTGATATTGTATCAAAACAATATTTATATTAAAGTGACAGAGTTTGCTTATTTTTGGAGTGATGTAAAAGGAATTATTTCATGAACTAAATACAAATATTTTAAAGAATAATATTGTAAATGGAAACTAAACCCAAACCAAGCAAAATATGCCATCCCTTGCTGCTCCTTTTCTCTTTCTATTATTATTTAACATGCAAAGAGAAACTAAAATGTAAGGAAAAAAAGGTATGTAAACATTCATGCATGAATAACTGTTGTTTCTATGATTTTACTTAAGCCACAAATTGACATAATAATTCAGTATAAATTTTCATATTGGATGAAAGCAAAGACTTTTTCAAACTTTACCTTAACTCTTTCATTCTTTTAATTATTTTAAAATTAAAAATTCTGTGAGATTCTACTTTGAGCACTCATCACATTTACTCAACCTACAACAAGGCAAAAGGCAAAGCAGCAGCATATAGCTGAGCATGGAGCAGCATCCCTAAGGTATCTCCAGATATGCCCAGCCTGGCAGCAGGGTATCTGGACCAGCACAACTTGTCAAGAGTATTCTCCCAACTGTTAAACTGTCACCATGCTCAAACACGTATGACAGCCATGTCCTTTGGTTCTCAGGGAAAAGCATTGCTGGTGTAGTGTGGATCTGGAGTGGCCTTTTGAACAAACCCCTGTGGAGCAATGTGGGAGCCCAGCTGGAAGATTTGGAATGTGCACTCCAGACCCAAGTGGGCTTTCGCTCCATTTGTCCATACTGCTCACTAATAGCACCCAAAATTTCTTTCAAAAAAGTTATGTAGGTGCATAACAGACTCATTTACTGCCCACCTGTGAATATTTACATAGTTTAAAAGCTCCAAGTCTTTTCATGAACATAAGAGTTGGGCCATCAAGGCAACTACTGTCTAATTACTTGAATCTTGCTGTGCTGAGTGAGACAACAGCTAAATACCCCTCTAGATCCACAAACCCCTTGCCCATTGATCTCACTTTCTTTTACAAGAGCACGAAAATATGCAGTTTTCTAATCAGCAATTTAAACAGTGACCCTACACCATATTAATGTTTCTCCTGCATATGGCATTTTTAATGAAAAGCAAGTATTTGTGTTCAGTAAAACAGTTAAAAACCTTTTTAATGCAGATACATGCAAATAAAACAAGTCTGATACCTAAGTTAATGTTCTTAAATTAATATGCAAAAAGTTTCCTAACAGATCAGATTAACTGTTTTTCTAAGAACTGCTTTGCTGGCACATTATTTACTTTTTTTATTGGTAAATAGAGCACATCTTAATTGATATGTTATAAAGCAAGCACAATTCTAAAATAAAAATAATTGAACAATTATTTTTCTAACACCACAACTTCAAATAGCAATTATTGTCACAGCAATTGATTTCTCACATTGTATTTGACAAGAACATTGTGTTTATGATTATGATGTGCTGGGTTCAGCCATCCTTGTGTTAACTGGTATACACATGACAAGCAACTCCAAAGATTTCAACAGGACTATCTGAAGCACAAAACATTGTAAACATAATATTGATAATAATGATATGTATGACAGCAGTATATTTTTTTAAATTTTTTAATGATTAATTGAAATGCTCTGAATCTCAAAGTTTTATAAACATCATTATAAGTAGGACTATTTCAGCGATTAGCAATTCTGAAAGATTATGGGAAAGAAGTACTACAATTACAAGTTAAAATGTGCAAAGACTTAGAAGAAAGTAATTTTGGCTAGCAAAGAAGTAGGATATGTATCTTCCAGTCTATGATAATGCAGTGTGTGGGGTCAGGGAAATAAATCTTGGCTGCGTAGCCAAGACATACCAGCCAGTAGTGCTGAATTCGTGGTCTAAGTGAGCTCTGGCTGGCACAGCCATCAGAAGGCACTGCCAGCTAAGCCAGCATTTCCATTTAGGTGATTCAGGAATGCCCTTGTCTTATTCTTGCTAGTCAGAAGAAATACTACCAGCATCAGCAGCTCTATGCACTGGCTCCCACACTCCATTTTCTGGAATGATTGCCTAATATCTGAAATATTTTCCTCTTCAGCTACAAATATTTCACTGTTGCACATTCTTAAATATGGCATTGCTGTTTCCATCAGCCTAAATCCATGTTCCATTCTGAGTTAGATTTTTCCTGCCTCTGTTGTTTTAACAAAGCAACAGCTCCAGAGTTCCAACTTTTCTTGTGCAGCTTCTTTATGGAGTAAAGGAATCCATGGGAAACAATTCAAATGTGAACCTTATAAACCAAAAGGCATACAAAGGGTTCAAAAGCACTCGGTTTTTGTTTTCCAAACTGCAAAGTGAAAGAAATTCCTAAATATGAAGTAAATAATCTACAATGACATTTACAACTTCAAGTATTACCAAAAATCATTTAAATGCAAATCTGTATTTATTTATTTTTGTCTCAAATGGAATTCACACAAGTTAAGCAACACCTTTCAAGTCCATTTGAAACTAATTACATGGATAATTCTTCTTATCCAGATGACTGATAAAAATGTTAATTTTGATGCAGTCCTAAAAATACAAAAAATCCATATATTCCCATAAATAATTTTTGCATCAAGTGTCTCATGAAAATCATAGAACTGCCCTTAAAATCCAAATGTCTACAACTATCAACATTACAAAAAATAGCTTAATGGTTAAAAAGAAATATATATGGCCTCCTACTAATCTGGTCCTCCGAAGCAGAACACTATGTTTGGCAAGAATGAAAGGAAAAGGATACACACATTAGATTTGTTTCAATGTGACATAGTTGATTAACAGGAACAGCATCTGCACAGAAATGCAATTCATAGTTACTGACCAAGGTCTCAAGTGAAAGACTTACTTACGAGGGTGCAATGAAAGTACCTTAGCTCATGGATTAAAAAATACATTTTTATATGGAGAGTCAACTGAAAGCATTTTTTGTTAATATATGCAAAACTTCTTAAAGAGCTGTATGACCTCTTCTGCAGTTCACACAGCAAAGGAATTGCCATGAACAGCTCTGCAGGTAGAGGAAACACTAACACATAGTTATTCTCAGGAGGAAAAAAGGCTGTATTAATTAAATAACAATAATTAATAACAATAATCTTAACCATAATATAAAAGGGAAAATGAAAAATAATATGTTCCAATGATTTTAGATATTTGTATTTCAACATAGCACTCTTCAAGGCCAGCCTCACATCTATCAAGTATCATCACTACACACAACCAGCTAAACCCCAAGGAAACAAACACTTGTGAAGATTTCCATCCAGACTCAGAACAGTTCTTATAACTGAGAAGAAGAGAAGGTCACATCTAAAGGATTTCCTATTCCTGGTGTAGGAAAAGACTACAATTCTTGTGTAACACACAAACTGAATACTTCTGTCTGGAAAGAGATGTAACTGCTACTTGTTCTCAAAATAAAGTAAAAGGAAAAAGGCTGAGATAGAGCCATGGGCAGAGTACTTGAGTAAAAATTCAGTTCAGAAAGTTTGTCAACACATTCTCTTTCCCCAGCAGACGAGATACTGATCATTGATGATCCCAAACTTGGCAAATTAAATATTTTCAGGGACAATGGGTTACGGGAAACCCTACACCCATGTAATAAATTCCTGGGTTTCTGTGCATTATTGCAGTAAAATCTGTTTGTTGCCATTCAGTGGCCTATTGGTTGGGGTAAACGTTTGTGATGGGAGCAGCCTTTCTGTTTTGAGACTGGTTTTGGCAGTGGAGATCTATAACCATTGCACAGGAGACAAAATGATGGTCATGGGTCATGTCATGAAGCTTTCTGACTGGTTTCCGTAAGACCACTGCAGGCTGCTGTGGTAAAGGACTTTTGGACTGCTCTATGTGAGTTAAGAGAAATAACATGGGAGGCAAATGAGCCTTAGCACCAGTATACTGCCAAAAGTTCTAAGCCTCTAAAGCAGAACATATATAATTACAGAACATTTATAATTACTATTACAAACCTGAAAAAATATTTTTATTCAGTAAGAACAGCAGTATTAAGTAAAATGATAAACTAAAATGTCAATAATAGTATTAAAAAAGCTTGACAGCTTAAGTTCTGAATAAATAATGGAAAATGGAGTCAGTGGTGTCAACTGCACTATATATAAATCATATTTTAAAGTAAGTAGCAGCAATGAAATATCAATATAACACATATTAGTTTATTAGTTAGAACAGCCACCACGTTCATGTAAAATCATTTAATATATATATATAATATATACTTAATAATATATATATTTAATAATATATATATATTTCTTTTATATTTATATTGAGTACAGAAAGCCAACTCAATCCTTCCTCTCCTGCAGCATAATCTCATACAATAATTTAAAATCATCTCTGACAACTTCCTTTGCAAAGCCTGGGTTTATTGGTCTTTCCTGTGCAGGGAAACATCAAAAACCTTCTTGAAAATAAAAAAATGCTTGAATTGGAAATTTGTAATTTGCAGGGAAAATTGTTATGAAAAATGTATTGATTTTCTCATGTGCATGTGCCAAAATCTTATAGAAAATGGAGGGGGTGTTAAATAACTTTATTAAATAAAATTATTAAAAAGTAACTATAAAAATGCCCTCATACATATTTTATATTTCTATTTTCCCACATACATAATTCATGTATATATACATAAAGCTGAGCTTTCATCTTAAGTACACCGGAAGCTACTATAGTAAAGTATGAAAGATTAATTATACAAACAGCCTTTATATATAACTAAAAAGGAAGAAGGATACAGTGTACACCAAGATGCCACCTAGAACAACATTCCCATTTATTTCTGCCAATACAATATCAGACTAAATTGAATCATGTAAAAGGACTCTGAAATATATTGGGCAATAAAGCTCTAGATGTGAACTTTAGCTCTGAGTAGTTCTTCCTTTCACCTCTTCAAAGCAGCAAATAAAAGAGATTTACAATCAAAGTGGTTTAATCTCATGTAAACTGAAATTAATCTCCAAAAAATAAATAGAACATCACTTCCATAAGGTGTGATTATGTTTCTTTTACTCATGGAAAAGACTTTCATATTTCACACAATTTTATAGGTTTGCCCTTCATGGGTGAAATACTCTATATTTCTGTCAACAAGTGATGCTGTATGTAAAAAAAAAAAAAAAAAAAAAAAAAAAA
>VXBA01005019.1:3296017-3393998 GCA_013399895.1 Serilophus lunatus
AAAAAAAAAAACAAAAACAAAACAAAACAAAAAAACAACAACAAAAAACAACCCATATCTAAAAAGAAAATAAAAAGAATTTACATCCATTGAATCTGTGGAGAAATTATGAAATCCTGAATTTAATATTTTCTGCAGTACCTTTCCAGAACAATTAGAAATTTAATATATTGGTTCTATTTCAAAATAGTTGTGTTTTCACTTCAGCTTCTTTCCCAATGGTTTTGCTGATTTATGCTAATTCAGGATTTATAATTTACGGAGGCGGAAAGACTCTTTATTCTAATTACTGTCAATTAGTGAATTTGATGAAGAAGAACTGTCACCAATGCCAAATTCCAGCAGCCTTCAAACAAAAAAATTTACATTATTTCAAGATGTTTTTCATGTTTTCTCCTCATTCTTATCTTTCATTGCCCTCTCTGGTGAAGTTGTTATTTTTTGATAATAAATCACAGAAACATAAAATACAGTTAGAAAATCACATACCATGTCTGCATTGTTTATCAAAATAGCCAAAAGATTTAACATGTTCCTAAAGAATGTTCTTTTCTCTTCATTATGTAATATTTCCAATACTTTCTCCAAAGACACCAATATATTTGAAGGGGTAGGTGTGAAAAAGCCATAACTGTACTTAGCAAAATGCTATTAACATCAAATCTTCCTGAAGAGAGACTAAGGACTTTGAGGTTTCCAGGCCAAAGAAGCACATTTCAAGAAGAAAGTTAAAAATTGTGTCACTGTACTGGATAAAGAATACAAAACTCAATTCCCCTCAACCTGATATTTAGAATTTCAACTGAAAAGACTCAAAACATACTACAAAAGAAATATAATTTCAAAACCTTTGCTTTCCAAAGATATTACCAAATATTATCGAAAACACAGAAAAGCAACTATGATACAGAACCTAATTGAGCCACATGTGCAGATTAAAAAATCAGGTAGATTGTATAACTATTTTTTGCCGTGTAATTCTTAGTGCAACTTTTGGCATCCACGGCAGAATTTCCATTATTTTGTTTCTTATTGACAAGACGTAGCCTCTCCACTTTGAATCCCAATAGATACATTAAAAAAAAATCTCAAACAAACAAAACTGAAAACCTTCCACACAAAATGCTTCATTTGCTACCAGGAAATTTAGCTAGAATAAAGCAAACAAAGCCTCTTAGATGAATTCCTTTGAATTCGGATTTCTCCTCTCAAAATTAATAATTATATTTAATATTTTAGGACCTATTAAAGAAAAAAATCACAGTGTAACACACAGCCTAGCATTCTCCTTTTTCTCTTTCTGTGATTTATTACAATGGAACAGAGGGACCCTGAATATTTCTGTAGTGCCATAAACAGATTTCTCATTTCTTTGTTGTCATTCACTCCAGAAAATGCCACACCAACCATGTCTGCACAGACAGGCTGGCACAGAGCTTGACAAAGCTGCTTGTCACTCGCTATAATGGACAATGGCATTATTGCCCAAAGGAAAACACTAATATTTTTTACTTCCTTTACTTTTTTTATTATTTTCCTTCATCAGCTTTCACCCCACTTCACTGTATACTTACATGTGGAAACAAATTTTTCAAGTTAACTTTGCAACTGATACATGTCATAAGAAAACTGAATTCTTTCTCTTTTGAATTAAAATGGCAAAAGCAGAATTTCAAGTCCATTTATCACAGTTGAAAACCTGTTCTAGTTTTTTTTGTTTAAAGTACAATGGACTGAAGTTTCAGAAAAAAAGTGACCAGGATTAAGTAATCTAGAAGAAAAATAGCTGTGAGTGCCAATGTCCTTTCAGTCTAAGAAAACAATTGACTAATTGGATTTAAGAAAATACAATACAATACATAGGGAATCAAAACAAGCACAATATGAATTATCTATGATGCTTTCCAGGATAAAAGAATACAACACAGCCATGAAAAGACATGTGGCTGAAAGGAGAACATGCCAGCGCTGCTTCAGAGTAAGGGAATCTGTAAAACATTGAGTCTTCAAAAAAAGACATATTTTCTTCAGGGTCTTGAGAAGTGTGTTTTATGTTCCACCTTTAGAGACCTCTGTAGTGAACACTACCACATAAATGGCCGCTTTGGTTCCACTGAGATTGTATAAAAGCAGAACTGGTAACGAAATGGTTTTTGGAGTGCCGGACTATAGCATACACAATGAAGAGTGTAATTTATGATTTTCTCTTTTTTTTTTTTTTTTTTTTTTTTAAAAAAAATAAGGAGAAAAAAAAAATNAAAGAATATAGGGGAAGAAAATAATCTTTCAAATCCTTTTACTGTCACACAAATCTTTATCCTACAACTCTCCTCTGCACTTAAGCAATTACAGAACTTATTTCTAGTTCTTATGAGATGAGCAGAAACTGGGATTAAGCGCTTCAGGAGACATATTGAACCTCTCTCTCACTTACTGTATTTGATACATAAAGTGAGAAATCAAAAATTTAAATGCATCTACTTGAAGGAAGTCCACACCTGCTTTATATCAAGCAATAATATAGGCCATCTTCAGATATCTAAGCAACTGCTTTGTATTTTGAAGAACCGCGTTTGTTGAAACCAAAATATGGCAAACACTAGTGCACTCACATGCACTTCCAAATGACTCAAAGGAAGAACACAGAAAGAAGCAAAACAAGAACAAAATAATGAAAAACAGTTCTGTTCAGTGCTGGACTAAATGACTCATCTGTTGTTTTGAAGAACTGACCCAGTAGTACTGAGGAATCTCCCTTGCCTGCAGGCCAATAACAAGTTGCTGCCTTCTCAGGAAATATGGACATATCAAATAACTCTACGGTGATGACAAAGCTTCTGAGCGAGAGTGGAAGACACAAAGCTACATTCAACAATTCAAAACAAACATTTTAAAACAGAAAACCCAACTCATTGCCCATCACAGTATAGAAATGCTTGTCCCAGTGGAAGTCAAACAACTATTTGCTTCTAACTGAGGTGAAAACTGTTTAATGCATCACTAAGTAAAAATCAATTTTATTCCAGCCCCAAATGTAAAATCCATTTTGTTAGGATAACTTGATTTTCATGTTACCATAAAATATTCTAATTTAGATTTATAAGACTTCTGCATTTTTTGAGGACCTATCCATGGTGGACGTGATCTGATCCTGACACAATGTGTTTTGTCTTTCTTACAGAGATCAATATTTGATATCATAAAGATAAGCATGCCAAAATCTAGCATTAATTTCTCATCCTTCATGTTAACAAAAGCAAAACATGAAGTCAGGCATACAGACTGGAGGATGCTGGTAAAGAGAAAAAGTATACTAACAAGTTTACCAATAGCTAACCTTTGTCACCTGCAATTATTTCATGCTTGCCTGGTTTTTGATTATGAGATAAAAATACATTTCTTACCAGAACTCCTGCTTAAGATTCTCAATACAAATAATTTTCCATGAAATGTATGAGAATTGCTATAAATTCTGTTACACTGTTATAACTTTATACAAAAGGAGGTTTAGAAATTGTTTCTTGGCTTTCAATTCTGGATTTACTCAAATCATATATAATAAAAATTAACAATTAAATGCCCTGGCACCTGCTCAGCCAAATCCATATATTCATCTAAGACTTGAAAACACTGAAGATTTCTTTATCACTTATAGTTCAGAAGAAAGGACTATAGTATATTGAACGTTTTATTGGTCAGGGTAATACAGCAATAGACTTTCTTTAACTGCAAGTATTGCTTTTCTTCAGTGTAAGAAGAAAGATCATTCACATTTCCTGCCTGTGAAATTTTCTAATGAGATCTGTACTTCTTCAAAGCAGGTGAAAAAAAAAAAAAAGTCACACACTTCTCAGTTTGTGTGATGACTAAAAGTCTTCAAGGCATTGAGTAAAGCAACACACATGCCAAACTTTCTATAAGACAATTAGGAATCTGTTACTACTCTTACATAACTGATTGTATTTTTCCTCTTAGAGAAAAGGTCACTGAACCAGTAGATACAACAAAGCTTTCCAGTAGAAAAAGAATTAAATTAAGGAGTGTAGGGCTTTATGCATAGTTCTTGAACGATGCATATTATGGCCTGGAGCACTACAGTTGCAATAATATTCTGTTTATTATTTCAATATAACTTTTTTTATTATAACTTTTTTGTTCTAAGATACACAGTATCAGAGTATCAGCATCTTGGCAGATGAAGCATTAACTGCAGAGCCAATCATAGCATTTGTGTTTTATTATGTATAGTTTTAAATAAAGTCCTTACAGAACAACACTTTAAAAATAGCTTATCCTGATACACTGGGAGAGTTCTAAAAATGCTTGTTATTTTGACGTTTTTGAGTCAAGCAGTAAAATGTGCATTTCATCTTTTAGTTTGGAACACTCAGCCTATAAAGGATCAGTTTTAAACTATATTTTTGAATGGTTGTTGAAAAGCTGTTATTGTTAAATAGACCTATTTGCTGTTTGGTTAGGCAGCCAGGGTGAACAACATTATGTCACATCCTCAGAAATACAAAAAATATAATTTATAATACTAAATTGGAGAAATGCAAATATGCAAATGCATATTTATCAAAGCATGTTGAAATGCATTTTGTTATCAAGCACATTCAAACTGTCTTTCAACACAATTATTTTCACTATAAATAATCCTAGTAAATATGACCTGGATTATTACTGTTACCAACGTTATTTGCCACAGTCATAATATGCCACATTCCCATTCAGTAAACTAAACAAAAACTTAAAAACAAACAAAACTAGAACACACAAAACAAGAAAGAAATAAACAAACCCTTTTCAAAATACTTTCAGGCCGTGAAATTTTTTTAAAAAGTTTTGAAATCAAATTTTCAGCTAAGGGCTCAAACACTATCAACCATCATGGATGATACCATCATGATGCTGCCTTTGGGTATGACTTTGTCCACTAGTGTGAAAAAAATATAAATCAGTTTCTATCATAAATATCCTACAAGTTGTTTAGAATAGTGATCCTGTAGAAATAACATCCAATTTAACAGCTACTGAAAGTTTTAGTGGTGTCTAGCCGAACTTTTTCATTCTAAATTTCTCACTCCTGTTTTCTGCAAAGGGCACACTAAGTAGTTTCCCTACATTCATTTACAGTGTGTTGCAATATTCCAGTGACAACCAACTTGATGGTTTCTTCTATGGAACATCTAAATGGACTGACTGTTAGCTAGCTCTGATGTCAGTGAGGATCCCATGCCCACGGCTGTTATGAGTCAGGGGTGTTGTTGGGACCTTACACATGATTGGTTTTGTTCTGTGATAAGAAAATCAATGGACTTTAACACCTGTGAAAAAGAATGCCCATGGGTATAACATGGAAAAAAGACAAATAGAAGTTATTGGCTCATGTCCTGGAAAAGAGTCAGTTAGCCAAGCAATAGGCCTGGGCTAATCTTCCTAGTAGTTAATCGGTTTGAGAACACAATGAAATTAAATAACTTTTTCATGCAGTCATTTCACTCAGAACCAGCAGAAGTTCTCTCCCTTCCCTTCTCCTCCCCTCTCTGCTTTTCAGGTTTCTGCTTTGCAAAGTATGCTATTCCTTTTGCTTCTATGTTTATTCTTAGAAACACATATACAGGAGAGCTCCAGCTCCTACCTATCTCCTTAATCTACTTTAATACAAGTTCAGTTTTAGAAGAGTACCATACAATCTGACGCTATGATTTTAAAATTACTTTTTTTCTTAAACATTGTATTCCTCATTATAACTATCAAAGACTGATTCATATGTGCTTTTGGAGGGTGCCTTGTCATTAAGGGTTGTAACTTGCTTGGATCACCCAAATGCACTACTCTCAGCATTTCATCATTCCTTTACAGATTTCTGCAACTGGGTTCCAAAGGTGGATTATTAATGTTATGCTGCAAGGTCCCATTGAACTGAGTGCCAGCTGAAAGGCCTGGTCAAATAATTGGACTAGGGCTGAGTCAAAGGCAGTGGTAGGATAGCTGCCAGCTATCCTACAATCTTTCTCTCTCTGAGAGGGATTACATTTGCCTTGGCTTCCAATTAGCTTACTGTTCAGACAGACAGATCTCTTCTTTCATCAGGATCATGCTGAGTTTGTATTTACTCAGACCAAGCCACATGAGATGGACAATCACACAGGAGAGCTAATGCAATGTATCCATAGAGATAGCTTCACCATCAAAGAGTCTATAGTTTACTTTTTATAAGGCTGCATTATGGCACAGAGCACAAACAAACTGATTTTAGTCTACATCTGCTGTTTGTCACAGAGGGGTCCCTCTGTTCTGTCACACTTGGACAAACTTTGCTTTCTTCTATATGAGTTTGTAATCTTAGGGTTTGCATAAGCATCAATATTTTTAAGATCTTGATGGCTTCCTAGAAAAAAAAAAAAGGGAGAGGGGACACATACAAAAACCCCCTAACAACCAAACACCAAAATCCCAAAACATTACTAGATGGACCTTTACACAATCAGCATTTTATTGTTTGTGGTGAATAAGGAGAAATGGGGTATTTTGCATCAGCTACTAAACCTCTCTCCATCAGCCAATGCAAATGCTCTACTCATTTGTGTGCCCTTTTTGGTGACAGCAACAAACAGAATTTGGTCTGCTCATAGTATTTAAGAGTCTGATTCTTCAGGTACAGCTCCTCAGAGCACAGAGATTAAAGTCAACGGAAAAGCTTTACTGTGAACTTTTAAAGAAAGGCGTGGAAGTTCTAGAAATACAGAAAGTCTCATGAATGTACTTGCTGTCACTGCTCACATTTTGTGTACACTTCGTAGCTATTGGGGAACATCTCCATAGCAAGATTTCAAAGCTCCGTAACTAATCCATGTATATTCAGGTTTGTGACAATTTATAAGACAGCTGAACTTTTAAGACCATCTGTGGAGTTTTGTTCAGATCCTGGAATAGTTGCCCATTTGCAGTTGCAGCCCATTCCTACATTGCTACCAAAACGAAATCACCTACTGCCTTTCACAATTAATCTCACACACATGAAAGCATTAGGAGTAATTTAGTGTACTTTATTAAAGATAACAAGCTATAGAACAGAGCCATAATTTTAAATAATTCTTTAAAAATGTTTATAAAAGAATCACACAAATTACTTGTTTGAGTTTAGCTGGCTTCTCTTAATCACTGTAATATATGGTACAAGCCCAGCTCATCTTTATGAAGTGTGAAGACTGTACCACTGAACATGAAACACATGAAGGATTCCAGCAATCACCTGTAGTTACAGGGCAATAGCCTGGATCCTCCACTGGTGCAAATTAGAGACATAATTTAAAGTCTTTCTTTCAGGCATTTCTCAGGATTTAGAACCTGGTTAAGACACTGATTTGATGGTAACGAATCAGCACAGTTTCAGTCTGAAGACAGAAAAAGCAATTTACCTGAAGAACGTGACAAAGAACTGCACCAGATCCATGATAGTATTGTGCTGTGAGAAGGCAATCTGCAAATAAAACAGAGGTAAATTACATCATTTTCAGACTCAACAGCTCTTTTTAGCCTAGGGCTTTATGGCTTCGTGGATGATTAGTTTCAAGTGTAATTTCAGTGTGCACACACCTGCATTTATCATAAAGTGAGATCAGCAATTAATTCCCATATCTCAGCTGATGTCAAAATACAAACAATGGAATATAGTCTTCCTGCTGAAGTAAAGTTAATAGAAATATCCAATTAATATGCACAATAAAAACAATAGGCAAAATATTAAGAAATCATTTATAGTCAACTGTTTTGATTATGACCATTTTCCACTTTAATAGCAACACTGAAACAAGGTTTTAGAGAAGACTAGCATCATATACTGCTTAAAATCAATACATTTAGAATATTTTAATTGGATAATATTAAAATTAATGCATGTGTTAATAAAAAAAGAGAAATCTGGTGCATAATAAAACAGTTTCAAAGCAAATTACTTTAAAGACAAAGTAATAAATATTCTTTTGGGCTACATTTTTACAGCCTCACCAGAACATGCATTAGTTCAGCTCCTTGCTGTAATTTCTGCTGAAGATTTAAGAATTATCTCAAAGACAGCATACATATACAGACATTCACACTTGCATGAAATATAGCCTGTAATTATTGTTATAACTACTTTTTCCTAATGTTAAGAATAGTACTTAATATTTAAGTTATATCTACAAGTATCCACAAGTCCTTGTCTTGCTCAGTTTCTCAGTTTAAAATTATCAAACTGAAGATATGCAGAGCCTTCTACTTTGAATTGTACAAAGTGTTTATCTAACTATATCCACAGTCTGTTCAAGTAATTGTTGTTTTTAGAGATCTTTGTGCATTTAAGATCTGATCTTGACTATAACTACAGCAAATTACTCTCATTCCCTTTTACAGCTGACTTGTAAACTTCTGAAATGATAACTCATGATATTGAAAATTTTTCTTTTTTTCTCTTTTGTTTATTTTAGGGCAAAGCTGAAATGTAAACTTAAGTATTACAATGGTGTTGCTGTGCCTTGTGCCACCCAAAAACAGTTAAACATAGATCAGATTACTTAAAAGTCTGAGAAAGGAACAGTATGTAAACTACATCATTCCAGAAATGGGGAGCACCATCACACAAACACATCTCTAAAATCAAATCTCCTCTTTCTCTTCACAAATAATGCACAACCACAAGCAAGGAAAAAAAAAATTAGGAGCTCTTAAATTCAGTATAGGAAGCAGATATTTCAGATTTCTCAGCCCACATTATCATGAAAGATACTTCATGAAGGAATCAAAATGTTATTTAGTGTACTAAACTCCTTGAGTGCTATTATCTGCCTCTAGAGAGGAAATGTGCCTAGATGTGCCTAGCTTAAGGAGACTGCTGTACTTGGGTCAGAGCATAATGCACATTTTGGCCTGCAATCCTGTGGAAAGACAAGAATCTGAGGACCATGTGGAAAGAAGCAGGAGAGAGAAAGAACTCTGACACACTACTTGAGTTTAATCTAGAAATGTTGTCATGTTTGTCCAATATAACCAGAAAATATAAATTCTCAGAAATTTTAGTTTAAATTATTGTCATGATGAATGCTGTATCAAAATGAAGAGAGATTAGAGTTAAAAAGACTAAAAAGAGTAAAAAGTAAGTAAAAAAGTGAAAAGTAAAAAGTTGAAGAGAAATTACAGAGTAAAAAAAATTGCCAAAGTATCTGTTAATGCCAATATAACCTTTATTTTATGTGGAAAAGATACAGTTGCTTAAGTATACTACATCTGAGAAACAAAAGCTTTCCAAATTCTAATTTTTCATTTTAAATGCAGACTGGATTCCCTTCAAGTACTATTCAGTATTCAGATAAACTGCTGATGTTTCCAGAATGTTTTTTACAAGTACAATACTTTTGATGATGAACTAGCATAAGAAGAAAAAAACATCCCAATTTTGACAGATTACACCTTTTATGACTGGTTAAACAGCTTTTTGTTGAAGGAGCGTTTAGACTTTGCATTACTTCAGTTATTTTCATTCAAGGTGTCAGAATTCCTTAATACCATCTGTGAGTCCGTAAAAAACTACAGTCAAGGGAAAGTCTGCAAACCAAACCAGCAACCAACTAACAATCACATCAGGAAAGTTTTACCTCCAATTTTTCCAAGAAACTATAGTGTCTTTATTTCTCTTTTACAACACACAGCAAATATGAACTAAGTATTACAACATTCCACGATTTTATATGCCTGTTAATGATTAAATGATTTGCATATTCCCAAGATCAAGATGGACTAGATTGCTTTTGCATAAAAATGGAGGCAAAAGGAGTGATTTCACATTTTCCAACTTCTATTAATCTAATCACCCACCCATTGTAATTGAAATGTTCTTTTGCTGGAGTTCATGTTTGCAAACCTATGGAAGAATATCTGTCTGTGAAACTTTTTGTTTGTATGGGATTTTCTTGAAAGTAGTCATACGTTAAAGCAAAAATACAGTTAAATTTAGAGTTCCATCCCAGATGTGATTTCCAATTTTAATCAAAGATCTTTTAATTATTACATTAGAGTTTATGTTTAAAAGATGAACTGTGGCATTTTCTGAAGAAACAGTACCATGCATCTTAGACTAATTTCAGCACTGAATATTAACAAAAAGAATACATATTTTAATTATAAGTAGATCACAAAGAAGCAAGCAAATGTCGTGAACCTCAGACTGATACAAAGAATACAATTAAAAATATTTATTTCCATGGGGTATTCATACAGATATGAGTGTTATTGTCTTTTTGCTTGTGCCCATATAGATAAGAGACAAGACAGGGAAAATTATTTCAACCCCAGGTTTTCACTTTGGACTTAGAGACACTGGAGACAAACATCTCCTTTGTTAATTTGCATCAGGCTTAAGTAGCCTTCAGTTTCCTTAAAATATCTAAAAAGCTTGTGGATCTCACAAATATTTTCTCTTTCTTTTCTTATAAATGAAGTTGAAGATTAATATCCTTTCTATCATTTCCTATGAAATAGAACCAAGTGCCATGTGGAATATATTTTTTTATGGCAAAGGATAACCTCTAAGAGTTAACACAGAATTTCCAACATAAAATCATTTCCCTTGAGAAAAGGGACAACAGCTCCTCTGCTTTAACTCTAAAAAAATAGAATTAAAACTACTTACAATACTATAAAACATTACCTGAAATACACTTCAGGTGGAGATTCTAATTCATTCGCTAGTATTACATTTCTAAAAAAATTAGAACTGACATCAATATGGCAGCTACAGATATGGATACAGATGGAGATATGGGGCCATGATCTCTGTTTCTGTTCAAAGGCAAACTTATAGACAGCATCTATCATAAATATTATCAAATAATTTTCTTGCCTTGAGAGGAACCATTGGAAAACTTCTCATGGACTACAACAGCTGAAGTTCCTTTCCCTGTTTGGCTATGGGTTAAAGCTTTCACTGGCTTTATGACCCAATACTGTTACAGAAGAACTTTAGTTTTGAAACACAAATAATGACAGGTTTTGCAGAAATCTACAAGATTTGTAATTTTGAAACATAAATAATGACAGGTATTGCAGAAATCTACAAAATAGATGTTTATTTTCTTAGATATTCTGTTATTGACAGGAAAGAAAAATAAATTTCACTATAAATATAAAAGTGAATTGAAAGTTTTAATTTTCACAATAATGTCATCCAAAACTGTACCACTCCCTCACGAAAAAATCATTCTGAGGGCTACAAGATATGCAGCAAAATCTTTAGTGTGATTTCATAAAACTGCTTAATTTTCTTTTCCTTATAAAGTGGTTACAGGGTTTGAATGTCCCTTGGATAAAACCAGTGCTATTTGATTTATAGCTGGCCTAAAGTTTTGTCACTTGCTGCTAAAAAACTACTAGCATATGATTATTAGAGTACCAAGCGATAGTGAATTTGCTGAAACAAAACCAGGACTTTGAAATTCCCGTCTTTGTACTCCAGCAGGGCAAAGTCTAATCTGAACACCACGCTCACAGAAAAAAACTTTTCCTTCACTTTGTGCACTTAGGAAAACAAACAATTGTGAGTCACTTTCATCAAGAACGAAGCTGTCCTATAATTCAAGGACCTCTACTTGTGACAAGAATTTTTTAGGGGCAGTTTGGAACACTCTAATAGTGGTGAAACTCCAGCTGTGAGGATCTGTGATAAAAAGGAAGAGTTGCACGGATCAATGTTTTTTCCACGAGATCAAAATGAGTCAATCTCTTGAGCATGCAAGCTCCTTTTGATGCTCAGAACAGAGGAATTCAAACAAAAAATAGAAGTTGGGAAGATTGCTCATTTTATTATATGAGATCATATAATAGATTTTCTTGTGTTATTTTCTTATGTGGAGTAAAGTGGAAAGGTGAGGGAGATGAGTTGCTAATGCAAGCAAGTTGTAATGAAAAAGAGTGATGGATAGTTTATAACCTGTGAAAAGTAAAGAGATAAGCATGTGCATGGAAACTGCAAAGTGACATAAAGCTAATCTTCTGCTAAAGCTAAGAATTTTGTATCCAAGACTCAAGGTTCATCTTGTAAAGGAGTCCCAGGGAGCAGGAGCTAGAGGTAAGAATTGCCGTGAGGGTTTTTATGAAGAAAGCTCTATAATTCAACTGAGCAATTGCTTTCCACTTGGATTGAGCTTTAAAGTCTGATGATTCTGCCTCAGACAAAGCAGGTACTGGAGTGTCTGGAAGTTTGACTAAGTTTTCCAGGTATCCAGCTGGCTTTAAAAAAGATGTAAAATTCAACCTACAAAACCTGGCTTGCTATTTTGACTTTTTGAAAGACTGTTATCAGAACGGTTTTTTCTATCAACACTTCTTGAATTTTTATCTGGATGATATGAAAATTATTAACTATTATTATTATTTATTGTTGTAGTTATTATTACATTTTAATTTACAACCCTATAGCAAACCATATTTGTATTCCAAAGTAACAACAATATACAGAGTACATGTAGATTCTTAAGAGGTACAAAGTTATATGAAGAAAAAGCTGATAAGTGATAAATGAAGTATGGGGATTGTTCCAAAAAAACAAAAGACACGTCTATCTTTCTTCTCTGCCATGTTTAAGTCCTTGAAAAATATGTTTTTTCAAACAAACTAACATTCTTTATATCACACGACCTAATTGGAAGACAAGGCATTGTGACTGCTGGCAAGTCTTTCACAGCAATTAAGGATTCAAACTCAGACAGGCAGCAGAATATGCCAGAGAGCACTGCACACTAGGATGCATCACAACCGTTTCAATGCACGGTATTTCTGAATTTTTCATACTTTGGTTACGTGTATAATGTGGAAAATACACTTTATACTGAATAATGATGGATGGAATAGGTCTGTTGAAACAGGAGCATCTTTTGAACACCGAGATTTTTCCAACCTTCAAAAATTAATGTCTGCAGGGGTAGATTCATTTTTTTTCCCACTGCTCCAGTTCATGTTCACCTTGACTGTCACATGCAGCAATAATAGAGTCCTACAGAACAATAGGTCAAGATCTGTTCCACCACAAAAGTGAGATAATCTTGAAAGTCTAACTCAGGGACATCTTTCATATGGAAATACTAAGTCTGCCCTCAGAATTTTGCAATTTAGTTTAAAAATACGGTTGTCAAGAAGCTGTCTTTGCAATTCAAATTAAACCAATCATGCAAAAGAAAAAAAAATGAGAGAAAATTAAGCACAATTGAGTTTACTAAATCAAAATTCCATATTTGCAGTAAACAGGAACCTAATCCACTAATTGTTTCATATATTGTTTCAAATAATGTACACAAAAAGCAATTTTAATCTATGCGCCATTTCATGACATTACCTACCAAGGTAAATTTCTCTCTGCTCAGGATCTCAAACAATGAACAAATACTTCCGTTAATGTAATTCTTTCATCTTTCACTGTTAATAAATTAAGAATGAACAAATAAGAGAAACTAAAATAAATACATGGTAAAACTCTAGTAGAAGGCCTAATTATTAAACCTAAAACATAATGCAATAATGTCAGACATAACCCGAACTAAACTGCCTGGATTGTGTTGATTATGCATACTTAAACCCTGCAGAATTATTACTTCCTTCAGTATCATCAAAACCATAATTTAATTTCTTTTTAGATAAAACTATTATACACTCCCACACTGGTACTATGTATGCACTGAATCAGAAAAAATGGGTATCAACTGAACATAAAGGCTAACACATTTAAGGCTAAATCATCTTTTACACTTTCTTGAGGAATATTTATTGACTGAGGCAACTTTAGGCAACAAATACGAAAGTCAGCTGAGGAAAACATTTATAAATAGGGACATTTTTGTGTGTAACTTTTTAATAAGGAAAATGTAAATATTGTGATAATTTGGAAATGATGTTGGAAAATTTAAATGCATAATATATTGTCACAGTTTTTGTTGTATGAAGCTTAGATATAAACTATACAGAAACCACTGCAGAGACACAAATATAGTCTATTTGAAAGATCATTATGTACTGTATAATAATTTTGGGATGGGACCTATAGGTATCTTTAAACTGAGGAAATAAATGATTACTGAATAATCAATACTTACAAATGAAAAGGTAAGATACTCTTATTTTATTGTTTAAATATAAGTACAATCTTGGGGTATTTTTAGAAACAGTAAAAAATAGTACTGCCTCTTCCTTCACACTAGACTTTTACTATGAAGAGTGACCTGCACAAGTGAAAAACAGGTGGTGGGAAACTGTCAGTTTCCTAACAGAAATATTTAACAGGCAAAGCACAAAAACCATTTTCTTTTCCTTTGGAAAACAGAAATTCCAAGAGAATATGGTAAAAAGAGGGAAAATTTACCAACTAATTACTTCTGTTTAAGTAAGATAAACATTAAACATATGGAGGCTAAAAATAATACATATTTATTTTATGTATTGGCTTTGAAAAAGAAATCTTGAAGAAAATATATCTGAATTTTGCGATATGTAATATGTCAAATCTAGTCAAATATATGAACCTAGTGAAAATTAGTCAGCTAGCTTATAACAGTCATCAGAGATGGGAAGGTACTTCACAGTAAATGACTTTAAAATAGATGTGGAACTCTCATACCTTGGAAGGAATTACCCTATGGAACTGACACAGGGAGCCTGTGACTAGTTTAGACTATAGACCTAATGTCAAACTTAGAATATAAATAATGTTAGGTGAGATAAATTTCTCCCATGGTTTGTAAGTACCGATTGGGTATTGCTGTAAAACAACGTAATGATAAAGTAAGCTAAAGAAATATTTCTTCTTGTTGGGATTAAATGATCTGAGATGGAGCTAAGTGCCTGCTAGCAGAATCCTACTGCTTTCTGCTGTGTTGATGGCTGTAAAAAAATTAGTTTGATGTTGACAAACAGTCCTCCCAGATGATAAGATTTAGTGATAACAAAACTTTCATACTGATAACATTAATAGAAAAAAAAAGATAACAAATAAAACCAGACTCCAAATCACAGTCTTCACATCCAGATTTGATAAACAGCTTCCATTATCTCTGCATGCTGAAGTCCTGTCTCTTATAGTGGCATACACTAGATTATTTAAATACCCACCCCTTCATTTCTCAAACAATGTAATAATTACAGGATATTATTTCCACTATTCAGAGTTATGAGAAGCTGAAAGACAATTTGGTTTTTATTCAAGTGAGATGAAAGACACTACTAAAGAAGGTTATAACATCTGATTCTATTTCCTACCTAATAGGCATATTGCCTAACAAATTTAATATGCATACACCACTATTTCTCTTCTTTATTTAATTTTGTGTTTATGTACACATACAAACAAATACATATCACACAGAGAAACCCTCAGTTAATTATCTCCAAGGAGTGAAGGGGAAAATCTAGGGCAGGGGAACTGTTATCTAATTTACAGCTTTATCCAGTATGCAAAACATTTTACATTTTCATAATGATTAATATGGACATTATTGAGAAATTGAAATATTGAATATTAAAGTCAATGAAAGAATGAAAGAAAATTAAAAGACATAGGCGAGAGAGAAAATACATGTTTCAAAAATAAATAATTGACACAAAGACCTATAGTACTGGAAAGTTATTTTAGGCATAAATCTTTGCAGAACTGAGTTCTCCTACAAACTGCATGAAACAGCAGATTTCTAGACAAGATCTTCCAAAATTCTGTTTTTTAAAAGCCTGACTAGATTAAATGCACAGGCAAAAAAATAAGACACAGAAGTGAAGGGAATGAAGTGAGAGAATTTGTCAAGCAGAGTTGAATGATTAAATTCTACTACAAAGAGAAGCATTGCATGACGATATGGTTTTGTTCATCAAACTACATTAAGGAAAAGTAATTTCTGTCACTTGCTAGAATTGAATTTTCCTTTCAACACCAGATTTCAGCTTTCTTGTTATGACTTCTTCTGACATCGTATTATGACTTGATAAATTAAGGAGTTTCCCATTAGGGAAGCTGCACCTGTTACAGAATGTGCTTTTGTATGTTACCATCGCAGAGTCAGAAATGTGGACTGAAGAAACATCACAAGTTCACATTGTTCAACTTCCCACTCGAAGCCAGCCTACTGTCAACACCAGATCAGATCAACACTGTCTTTTTCCAGGCAAGTTTTGGAAAACCTCCAAGAATGAGTATTCCACAGCCACTACAGGAACACTGTTTCAATGTTCAATTTCTAATGCTCAATCTGAATCTCCCAAGGTGCAGAGCCCACTCCACCTTGCTTTACTACCTGCTACTACAGAGAGAAGATCTTGGCTTCATCACCTTTATAACTACTCCATGAGTATTTTTAGCCTACTATTGGAGTCTCTTTGCCAGACTAAACAAGCCCAGATTCCACAGCTTCAATCCAGCTTGTGTGCTTCAGGCTCCTAAAAATCTCTGTCGCATTTCTCCTGGAACTCCTCAGCTTTTCAATGCCCTTTCTAAAGTGAGACATCAAAAGCCTCATTCCCCATCCAGCCTCACTAGAGCTAAGCAAAAGAGTACTCTTAATGGGAACCCACACTTAGTGTTGCCTGAACTGGAATCAGAGCATGTTGTTGTCTAATATTCAAGTCAACATTTGCTAATTCCACCATGTTGAGGTCTTTGAAGCTCTTGTCAGACTGTGTGAGGTTTCTGGGGACCAATCTTCAAATTTCCTAAGGCCATCATAAGTAAAAGCTGTACTATTTGACATACCAAACCCTCTACCCCTCTCAACATTAGGCATCTTGGTCTTCTGATAAACAAAGCTCAGTTAATGTTGACATTTCTCAAGGTAAAATAGATTCTCAATCCCTGTTTCTTGATGCATGTTTGTTGTTTTTTTTAGTACCAACACTTACACTAAGGATAAAACAATCACAGGCAATGACAGGCTCATCTTCCCTCTTAAGAAAAATTCCATGGTCCTTTGACCTACGGTGCTCCCCTTACAATTCAAGTTCAAATATGTCTATGTTCAAGACCTTTTCTGATTCACTCCTGTTCAAAAAACAATTTCCATTCAGGCAATGTCATTTAGATTTTTTTTCCTGTCAAACCTAAATTAGCTCAAGCACAGGCTGGTGATATTACATCTAAAGAGTCTCAGAAACTACCTAGGTGCTATGTGGTAATACATTCATTCTCATCTAGTGTAGCACAGAAAATATCAGGAAACCTTGGCCATAATAGAAAATCCTACTCAAACAACTGGCAAACTACTGTGGCTCTAGGATTCCATAATAAGTCAAAATTTTAAATTGTATTTATTCAAAAAATAAAAACAGAAAATCTCCAACTTTATAAATTATCTGTTATTCTATACAAACCAGTTGCTCATACAGATTAATTTCACTCTTCAAAGTGCCGTACATTTCTGGGGGAAAATGGTTCAATAAAAAATACCACATTAAAAAAGAAAAACTAAAGTGCTATCTCTTCTCACAAGAGTGTCCAAAGGATACATCCTTAACTGCAAAAGAACCACATGATGTTTTTATAAATGGCAAAATTGAATTAGTGGGACAAGTTTAAATTTGCTGGTGCTGCCACGCTACTATCATATTGCTCTGTCAAACTGTAGCTGCAGTTAATGAAGCAATTTGGATTTCTTCCAGGATTCTTATATCCAGGAAAATGCCATATCCACTACCACTAAACAGCTAAATTTCAAGTCATGTTTCTGTAATTATTGGTGGAATGGGATGGGTATTTGAATGATATGTTTTATAGAAACAACATAGCTTGTTAAAAAAAATTTCCTGGAGGATGAAGTTGGAATCATCGTGTTAAATATACCCTGACACAGTAGCATTAACTTTATAAAGTTTTCTGATGAATCTGAAAGCATCTTGCTGAGGTGCAAGGGTTACTCCTCAGCAGTTATCAGAAAGGGTGGCTCAGAACTCTTCCCACATGAAGAGTTAAAAATATAGTCTCTGAAATCCAGTAAATACAAAGTTCCAGCACACACCAGTCAGGAATGCAAGATCTCAGCCCTCTGTAGTGAATCTCAGACAGAGCACTGCAGGCACAGCTAGAAAAGCCACTGAGATGTATCTTCTTAAGTTGAGTAGAAGTTCATGTTAGGGCTAGAGAAAATCCCTGCACTGCCTGATTTGCACTGAGCCACTTCACTTACATGTGCTGACCCCTGACTCAGGGAATCCTTCTGCAGCATCATAAGGATAGGTTGGATGACGAACTTAGTGACATGGTTTAGATGTTAGACTGGTGTTGGATAGGTTGTGAAGTTAGGTAAAAGGTTGGACTTGATGATCTTTGCAGTCTTTTCCAACCTCGTTAATTCTGTGTAATTCTGTGTAATCATGTGCACCCACCACTGTCCTGCCATGCACCACATATGGACCCAAAATTCTACAAGAATAGGCTGGTGTGTTCCTCCGTTTGTACTGTCCACAAAAGTTAGCATCAAAGCAAATCATCTACATTTTCTGAGGAGAAATGTTCACAGATTGGGCAGAAGCAACCTATGGCAAGGGCATGAACAAAAATTTAAACCGTGGTATTGTACCATACCAAAGATATTTAAGAGACTATGTGAGATTTAAGTTAAAACATCTGAACAAATTTAAAGTGAATATGTATTGAACTACTCTCTATTTTTAAAGAGGCTCACAGCAGCCTTGCTTCTTAAAAATTAAACCTAAAACCAAAATATAATCTCATGTGCTGAAGACTGAATGAGCTTTTTCATGTCAGCTGAAAAAAATGAATCCTGAATTTATATTAATAAAAAACCCAGTCATATGCAAGCATATATATCTGCATTATACAGTTGATCTGGAAAGCCTAACACCCTGGAAAACACTATATTACTCAAATTAGCAGTGTTTACATTTCAATCTTTCAGACATCTAATAAAAATCATAATTACTGATTACAGAAACTAGAAAGTAATCATTTTTGACAGGTATTTCATAAGACCTTAGGAAATAAATTATTTCAAAACTGACTGGTTATTTTTCCTCCCATTTTAAATGTATCACAGTTTTCCTTAGGTATGGATTAGAAATGGGATTGCTCAAAATCTACCAAGTAAATATTAGTATAACAGAACTGAAAAAGCAACTGAAGAAAACTGTTGTTAATGTCTTGAAAAGACTGATTATTAACCATAACTTTTTTCATGTATAGCATTTAGTGAGGATTTTTTAGTACACAGAAACTGTACCCCCAAAGAAAAGCAGAAGGCTTATATTCTGAAGTTTATAAACAAGAAAAATGTTCTCTTTTTTCTTCATGGAAGATATTTTCCATCTTTCCTAAATAAATAAATAAACAAATTCACACTGAGCTATTTGCATAACTGTAGAACTTAATATGATGGTCATGGCATCACACAACATTCATGCCTATGTATAGGTGTAGAAATACATGTAATAGACATGAAAAATGTTCTACTAAAAAGGATAAGATTTTTTTCAAAATTGTCCAGGTCTTTATTGTTTTACATATACAGTAGACCCGGTTTTCCTAGACAATCTACCCGTTAACCCACTGGTTGGTCTCCAGGCTAATAAAAAATAACAATAAATTTTTTATAAGGCTACAAAAGCTGAATTTTTAAAATTTATGCAATGTTTTGTTAATTTTAGAAATCAAATACTTGCTTAGAAAAGGCAAAACATGCCCTGAATTTTGCATAAAGATCATGCCATTCAAAATAACGTACGTAAAACCCATTATGAGATGACAAGAAAAGGGCAAAGCATTTTCTTAAACATGAAGAGAGTAATTTCCCAAAGTTTATTGTTATAAATGTAGAGCATGCTATAAAGCTGTTGGAGCTGTGGAATAAAAATTTTGTATTTGCAATAGCACTTTTCTTGATTACTGTGGATTAGCATATTTATGAGGTTACTCAGCCTCAGGTTTAAACTCACAAATCAAAGGTTTATATCAGCATGGGTAATGGATTACACAGAAGTCTATGGCCTATGATATCCCAAAGGTATCTGTCTTTCAGAAGATTTATGTATATAATACCACATTGTAGAAATTACAATTTCTGATCTGTTACGTGGTGCTTGGTGATTCCCCTTTTTAATGCGTGAAACAACCAAAAAGCAGCATTCCCAGTCAGGAGAGAAATTCATTCATGTATTTTCATGTTCCCTTCCTCACCATTTGATAAGATCATGAAAGACAAAGGCTCTAATTCCTTGATGTACATAGCACTGCTACAATGAGAGTAGAAGTCATTGTGAGAATATTTGATGCAATTAAACTTCTGAAGAGAGGAAGGAATCTGCAATCCACCAGCCATTCTCAAGATAAACACTTGAATTTTGTTCATCCTATGAATCAGCACTATCATAGAATTCACATAAAATTTTTTTTTAAGTCACTTTTTTTCTCCACAAGTGAGTGCTGACTATATTAATATTAGTGATAAATACCGGGATTTCAGAGCAGAATGCTAAGAAAAGAAAATTAAGTGCTTGCTCCCACCTCTCATGAAAGATCCTAACTAGCCAAAAAATAAGTCAGGCACACTATTTCAAGACTGTGTGTACCCAAGTGAAACTTTTGGATCATCACTATGAAATGATAACAAAGAAGGACTCAGAAATCTCATTAAACTGCAGAGAGAAACTATTTATGAGCTTTATTATTATTTCAATCTTTTACTGAAGATGCACATGTCACAGTAAAAGAATCCAAGATGTACAAAGAAGGGTATGAGATTCATGCACATGGTTGTGCACAGTAACCTATATAACTTAGAGGATCCAACATAGAAATATATAAGGGGAAATCCCAACTGCTTAAGCTTCCTGCATTGTAGGTTTAGTCCACTGAAGGAAGAAGGACACAAGGGACAAGACTACTTCTTTCTGCTGAAAGTACAGCAAATCCCACAGATGTGAAATCATCAATTGCTTCAAATAAAGTAGAAGTGGCTGACTAACCAAAAAAAACCCACCCGGTTTACCAAGAAAGAAAATATGTAACATGCAAATTAGAAGAGGGTAAAAGATGCAGAGAAATGTGTAACGGTAGTAAGCAGGAACCTTTGATACTGTATTTTTTTAATAACTTGCAGAAATTGGGTGGGGAAAGGTGGATGAGTAACTGGGTTTAAGGAAGACTCGGAAAGATGTGAAATCAAAGAGCAGGGCCTGCTCAGCTGAAATTAATTTCCAGTAAATAATAAGCATGTTGGCTTTTTGGCAATGGCACAACGAACTACACCGACAGGTACTGGCAACAGCCATTCCCACGAAACTACAGTTTTTGTAACAAAAGTCAGATTTATTTTCATTCATACTTGTTTAGAAGAAAACATATATTCAAAGTTGTCAGAACTGAGAGTACTTTTTATTCTCACTTTTTAAAAATTGTATTTTCCAGTGTATTTTGCAGAAACTCTAATTGCTTAATTAGGCATGTGCAAATGAACAGTAAGCATTTGTCTGTTGAACAGCTTAAGCAAAATCAAAATCCAAAGGAATTTGCATCTAGAGCACTTCATCCTTTCAGAGAGCAAGGGAAAACACTTTTCAAGAGCCCTACATAATTATAACGCTGGTCTGAACTCTGTCAAGACATAGCCTGTGTCTTTTTCTTTCTCGTGTTGAATACTTCCTACCAAAATAAGGTAGAAATGTTAACATCTGCTTTTGGGGGTACTTGCTCAGCTATGTAGATTGTTTTCATTTGAGTGGGAACAGAGAGGGTGTCTGCAGAGCAGAATTTGAACTCAAAATAGTGAATAACATCTGACAAAACAAGTATATGAGTCAGGGTAAAAATCCTGGATGAAAAAAATTTTCATAAAGATAACAAATTCAGTTTCTGTTACACAGATGTTTACTTTGGAATTCTAAAACACTTCATTTGCTGTACTGATTCTATGTGGGAAAAGAATTAGGCGGTGAGTGACAAACCCATTTGGAAAAGTAAGTCAAATAAAGACTGGGTACCTTCCTGTCTTCTTCTATGCATCAGTAAAATAATTTCTACTTTTAACTAGGAAAATGCTTCTAAACTGCAATACAGTAAATTCCAGGGAATCCTCTAACAAAACTTTGTTTCCTAAAAATCAAAGCTAAAGGATGTAGCTCTGCATGTCCTGCATTAACAGCTGTGGGCTCAAAGATTGAGTTTAAAAACCAAGTGCCTACAAGAGAACAGGAGACATGACCTTAAATATACAAACTGAAGGAGAGACCTACATTAAGGGACATTATTAGACATCACAGGAGTAAATGGAAGAAAATACTTAAAAAGGCATCAATTATTCACATTAATTTTAGACAAACTGACAGGACTAAGCATGGGGTTTCCTGAAGACACCTAAGAAATTCAAAGTTGCTGATTGCTGCCACAGCTAGCTTCTGGTCACTCTTATAGCAACTAATTTTCAAAAATTGGCTGAGCTGGCCCAAAAAAACATAAAACACATCTGAAGGGCCTTTATAAGGAAAAACTACTTTTCTAAAATATGAAAACGGACAAAAGTTTTGCTTAAAAAAAAAATGAAGTGAAAAACCTGGTTTAACCCTGATATATTTTCCTGGTATGTTTTAGAAATTAAAAAAAGCAATTTTTCCAAAAAATATTTTCTCACAAAATCCTATTTGACAAACTCCACTTATTGCACTCTATAAGACTTAGCAATGCTTTTTAAGAAAGCTATGGAGAAGGGCATGGAAGCACAAATATTAACAATGCCATCACCAGAGAGATGAATACCTTAAAAGACAATTCAGATTATATGGCTTCAAGTGCAGGAAGGTGCTGAAAAAATGAAGAAATTAAAGTCATACTGTTTACTTCCTGCAGGGTGAATTTTTTAATGTATAGATTTTAAAGGTGACTATTTTCCCAAGAGTCATATGCAAGAAATATCCTCAGAGTATTCCAGAAAAGATTTCCAGGATGTTTTCTGGGACAAATATGAAGCAGAAAGATCTCTTCAACTAAATGCATTGATTACAGAAGTTACAGATCATTCCATTTTACTCTACACTCTTTTGTCCAAATTAGAACATAGTCATGGTATGTTCAGATTCATAAAAAGTACATATTTTGTATACTTACTGTTTCTGAGAAGAAACACCAAGTTGATTTCTAGCTGCAAGTGAGGGTGGTTTTTTGCAATTTTTTATGCATCTGTAGAGAGCTTAATTCTGATTTATGTTGTTTACTAAAATATTGACTTATCTTGTTGGGAAAGTATACAACAAAACTATGTGATCATACTCAAAGTTTACAAGGGTTTGTAAGGGATGTACAAACTAGATGTTCTTCTTTAAGTACAAATACATTCTCAATAATATTTGTCTTTAAAACAGGTAAGTTATAAGTGTTTTATATCTCAATTGCCTTTTTAAACTTGAACCAAAGTGCAATCAAATAGAAATACAGGAAATTCTGTTTAAACTTAAGAAATATCTTTTACTACAGGGATGATGGAGGAACTGGAACAGGCTGCTAAGACAGCTTGGGTATTGATTCACTATCCTTGGAGATATTCAAAACCTGACTCAACAAAGCCCTGGATAACTTGCTTTCTCTGACCCTGCTTTGAGGGGTCAGGCAATCTCCAGATGGTCCTTTCCAAATCCAATCATTCTGTGATTCCATGAATAAGCACAATTATTTCCCTTCTCACAGGTTGCTAGTATGGGTTATTAGGCCTCTGTGTTGGTAACAAGAGACAAGACAGAGAAAAGATTTCTGAGATATTTAATTTTCTCTCAATTCTTCCAAAGCTGATGAGTGCAGAGACATACTCATTTAAAGTGCTTACATGAGACAACAAATACTATCTAGTTAAAATGAAACTTAACCTTTTCCATGTATTTTACCAAAGATAACTAAGCTTTTCATTAATTTCAACGCATAAAATACAGGACATCTTGCAAATGTCTATTTACATCACAAGAAAAAAAAAAGTACCTACTGATATTTTGATAGAAGCTGATTGACATTCAAAGTTTGCTGTATCAAAAGTTCCTGAAAAAATTGCCCTCATCTAAAATATATATTTACTGCAACATGCTATCGCAGAAGAACCTGCCTAATGCTTATGCTTTATAAAGAGCACTTCTCTGTCTTTTAATAAATGGCCTGAAGAATTGCACTGTAAAGTGATATCTACTCAATAACTCAATCTTTGTACAATACCATTCATTTAATTTTAATTTATCTAGAGACTTAAAATTGCTTTTTCCTAACAGACAAACTGGAAAGCTGATCATGTTTTATGACAATAATTGAGCCCACATACCTGATGGCACATGAATCAGGCGAATGTTAAGGCAGGTTGAATTTTACACAGAGAAAAGTTAGAACATTGAAATGTATGTGACATATAAAATTAGGAATGAAGAGCAGGAGAGGGTAACCAGATCTACTCTCCCATAGTAAAAGGCATTCCATCATGATGGCAAGTTTACCAAGACCTACCTACAGAACACTTAAAACTCGCAGAAGCTGCATTTGCTAATATTCAAAATTAAATCTTAAATGGGAATAAAAACACCCTGCAATTAAGGAGGGAAGGCAAAAGTATATGAAGTGAGAGGGACACATAGAGGGAGGGGAGAGACCTGATTAATATCCTTGGAGATATTAAAAATCCATCTAGACATGGTCCTGGGCAAACTGTACTAGGTGGCCCTGCTTAAGCAAAGAGGATGGACAAGGTGATTTCCAGAGTTCCCTTCCAACCTCAAGCACTGTGAAATTCTTGAATAATATGATAATGAGTTTCAGTCATTAAAGCTTTAGAATTACCTTTAAAAAAGGTGTATTGATTCTTAATTTATACATTTCCAAATTTAGTCTTAAAAAGGCCAAAAATATAATTACTTAAATCTGATTAATATCTTTCCAAAATTAAACAACTCAAATGAGAGATTTTATTCTGAAATTGAAGATTTATGGATGTATTACCAAGAAACCTCTGCATATCTTTTTAGTCGGAACTATACAAAATACAAGCTTCTGCTCCGTTTTAGTACTTATGTTCTTGTTTGCATTTTAGTATTTATTAGCTTTATCATGAAAAAATCTTAAACCAAGAATGAATACGTCCCAATAGTCAATGAAATCTCTACCATAAATACCTCTGATGCCTTTTTCCAATTAAGTAATGAATTTCTCCTTATTTTCTTTTGCCTCTTATCTACTAAAATTCTATTTATAGATTTTAGTGACTCTTCAAGGTCTCCAAATACTTTCTTTGCTATAATTTAAAAGCCTGAAGGAATCAAAGATACCAGAACTCGAATGGAATTTCAGGACAACTACTTCTTTATTGAACATTGACAGGTTTGATCTGTTTCCTAGGTAAAGTCATTATACCAATATTCCATCTGACACACCTGTTAAAAATGTTGGGTTTGGAATATAAGAATTTTGATTAAAGTGAAAGGCAGTTACAGCTGTCAAATCAAAAAAAAATCTTAATAAATTTCTATAATTCTTTCAACACAATTTAGCATAAGAATGTGTTTTATTTTAAACTCAAACTTCCTGAAAAATTCATCTATCCCTTGGGCTAGGTAACTGTGAAAAGATAAGATGATGATCTTAAATTTAATTCTACAGAATTGTAATAAAAATGCACAGTACACTTGTTATAAAACCCAAAACTTCATGTGTTACCTGATGTGGTGACATTCCCAATTTCATATTTTTACCCTACTAACCTGAGTTTATTTGCTGCATTTTATGTTATATTGAGATTCTGTAAAACCTGATACTCAAGTGCAGATTGTGACCAATTGCTGTTAACCTGTCTCTTTATAGGAACCTCCAATTCCAATTAGTTGTCTGAGTATCACCAAGAGAGTAATCCAGTACACACACACTGCACTCCCAAGAGGAGAGAGAATAAGCTCTGAATCACCAGCCAGGAGACAGAAAAAAACCAAAACCAGCAATTTAGGAGTGGTGGCAACTTGAACTTGTTGAGAGTGAAATGGAATGGAAGCTTCTGAAGAAGAGAATTAGAAAGCACAATTTTATACTTAGAAATGACAATCTAGGATGCTAAAAGGATTTAGCAAAAATATTCTAGAGTGCTAAAGTTTTTAGGTTCTGTAGTACAAGTACGTGTTTGTTCACAGACCTCCAAGTACTTGTAGTTCATCCATAGACAAACCTGACCTACTGAAGAATAAAAATCTCCCAGAAACCTTTGCCACTGTCATAAAAATTGTCTGAGAGAGTAGGACTTCCACACTTTAATTGCAATTGGAGGTGTGCTACAAGAAGCAAAGCCTGAGTTCAAAGATGAGGCTGCAGTCTGTAAACAGATTAACAATTACCTGAGTCTAGAGTTAAAAATTTGAGTTCCAGAACACTCAGAAATTAACTTTTTGAACCTGTGCTTTGTATAATCTCCAAAGCACCAGCAGCTCTATCAGACTGCATCAATTTGGCCAAAAGCAGAGCTTTCATCCATCTGTTTGGGAGTAAAAGTCACACTCCATGGGTCAGGAAATACCTTATACCTGAGTACCTATTTCAGATGCAAAATTGCTGGGTTTATATATATTTTTCTATTAAGTGTCTAAAGGAGAAGCTCACAGTTTTATAAAGAATAAAGATAATAGCTACATAAATGTTACAATATTTAACTTGCTGAAAGAAAAATTACACCTTTATTTTTTGAAGTCTGTTCCAATGCTGCACTTATGTCATATAACAGAGCTTGGTTTAAAATATAAGTAGCCATAAAAAGGTGATATGATAATATCTTGTGCTAATGGTGCCATTATCAAGCTATAAAATGATGCCATTATTTTGCCCAACTGTGTGGCTTCATGCCCAAGGCCGTTGTTCCAGCTGGGAAGAACAACTCACAGTAATATGGTATATTATGAAATTTCCCTAAATATGTAAGAGGTTTCATAAAAGGAGTGCATTTATGCAAGCCACATTATTATATAATAAAACAGTCTCCTGATTTATACCTGAGAGTAGAAAATCATGTCAAACCATCCCATTCTAAGACTCAAAAAATGAAATATACATTTTGAAAGCTAACTAAAATGGAAAGAAAAAAAAAAGTTGAGATGGATCTCATCTTCAAATACCTGTTATAAGTATTATTTCCCATACATTCTGGAAGTAAGCCAACTGTCAGAATTTAGGGCGATAAACCATAAACAGGTCAATGGTTAAAAACTAAAATTTCTTTAAAGCTCCCAAGACAGAATTTAATGCATCTAAAAGCAATGATTATAAAGCCAGCTAAATATGACATCTGCAACATCTCTCCTACATCTTGCATCTCGTCTGTTTCATACACACAGACCATAAGACATCTCTTGCTCTGAACATTCTTGAGAGTCACTGAGTCACAGCTTTGCCTCTAAAGTTCAGAAAGAGATGAGCTGAAAGACCTGTAATGGCATCTTTACACGTTCATTATTAATACCTGGCCAGCTACTAGTTTTGTACTCCAAGCATGCTCACACTTCTTCATGCTTACAAATTGAAACTGCAAAGGGAAGAATAATTCTTGGCATCATTCTCACATACGAACCAAATCTAAATTATGACATCAGTTGCAGATTGACTCAATAGTAAATTACTAAATCCAATTTACTCAGGACCTTGTAATTTAGTTTCAATCTAATTTAATTCAATTTTAGCTGTGATATATAAATGCTGATTAGTAGAATATTGCATAAGAATATAAAGTATTTCAGTTTCTTAGGTTACTACTATTTAAGCTACAGTAGGATCTCTCTTTTTTCAGTTTGTTTTTTTTTTTCCCCAAAGACATAACAGTATTAGAAACCATACAAACAGATGTTAATAAAACTAAATCTGGAATCTAATTAACTCTACATCATAATTTTATAGAATGCAGAAAAAAATTCTCCCTTTGAAAAAAGCTAAGCTACAAATGCACTCCATAATTTATACAACAGGTCACACTGATGTGGGCTTATGGTTGTGAGAGATACAACCACTGCTCTTCAAAAATGCAGTAAACTTATGTTTGAAATCTAGACTTTTTATGTCATATGATTATCCCTCCGTGGCCTTACAGAGACCTGTGGTCTTTTTATTTTTGAGCTCTTCCAATACTACTGAGTGAAAGTACAATGAAAGGACACCGTAAAGAACAATATGGACCAATGCCAAAATGTCAGCTGTACACAGCGTGGTATTTACTGGTCTTTACTTCAAGACAGGTGAAACCACTAAAAATTAAGCTACAACAAGCTGTATCTAACATGTTTTCACAAATGAAAGAATAAAAAAATCAGGATAAACTTACCAGTAACTGTCATTTGCTAATTACATGGCTGTATTTATGCTAAAGCTATAAAGGGTAATTAAAATAATTAATCTGGCAATTTACTTCAAATTTTATTTTGCAATATTCACTAAAAAAATTAAAAGTTCCACAGTAACACTCAAGATACATTGTAAGTAGTTTGCTCCTGGGATCACCTCCCATGACCTGCTGGCAACACTGCCCCTAATTCACCTTCTTTGTCACAGGAGCAAGTTCCTGGCTCATGGTCAGCTTGGTGTCCAACAGAACCCACAGGACCTTTTCTGCAAAGCTGCTTTCCAGCTGGGCAGCCCTCTCTCTTGGACTGAGGGGTTTGTTTTTCTCACCACGTGCAGGAATTTGCATTTCCCTTTGTTGAACTTCATGACATTCCTGTCAGCCCATTTTCCCAGCCTCTCCAGGTACTACTGGGCAGCAACAAACCTCCCTGGCAACTCAGCCACTCCTCCTAGTTTTGTGTCAACAAAAATCTTGCTGCCACATCGTCCAAATGAATACATTAAACCCCATAATATTACTCAACAAATCATGATTTCACTACCAAAGGCTTCCATAAGAACTCAAACGTACAGATTCAATTTAATCTCAAGACAAATAGAACTCTAGCAATATACTGCTCTGACACTAAAGTAATTCTGACTATGGAAATGTATGGAAAATAAAAAGTAAATGGCATCCGGAAAATGTACCCATCAGGTCACATTGAGATTTAGATATCTGTGCCTCCCATTCCGTTTATCTCTCAATTTATTATCTTCCTATGCCTATCACCAATTTCCTGACATATTTTATTTCTAGTACAATAGAATAGGCAAGGGAAGGTATTAAATAAAACAGAGTTAATATTTCTGAACAAGTTTATTTGAATACTGATGCAGTCCTTGTGAAAAATTAGTTCAGGCTTATACTAAAATCTGTTCTGTAACTAAATGAAATCTGTTTCTGGCGAAAGAAGGATTAGTAAATTCCTACTGCAGAAAACTGATGCTGCTTTGCAGTAAATTGTTATGACTGTGTTATGAGGAAAAATAGCTTTAAATCTGAAACTAACTTTTAATGTCATATGAATCTAATTTTTTTGGCATGAGACATGTCGTACAAGGTCAGTAAAAAAGCATCTTCTGAAAATGCCTCAGAATGTCCTGTAAGCTTCACAAATCCATACAGCTTAGCTTTTCCTAACTGAACAAACATAAACACTACCTATCTTTTTTTTCCTGAGAGAATAAAAGGACCAGTAATTCCTTATACCCTTTTTCCTATTAACTACATGCAATCCTTTATAAAAGATAATATATCTTCTTTAGCACACAAAGCAAAAATGAGGAGCTCATATATAAAGTGATCCGTGAGCAATCAACATGCAATATTCAGGCTATTCATCACAGCCCCCAACCAAGGAAGAATTTGTGTTCATTCAGACGTGAATACTGAGGTAATGATAGGGGTTTGAAAACAAGGTGCCTCAGAGACATGAAAAAATTACCCTAAACTAACAGAAGACCTCTAATTCTAAAGCTAAATTTTCTAAAAAAGCTGAGCTTAATACACACATTAATGATTTTAAAAGCTGATTTAGAAGGTTTGCATTACACATTTCTCAAATGAAAGAACAAGTCTTTAAAAGTTAAGAGGGAGGAATGGAAAAAACAGTGTTCAAATGACATCAACAGAAGTCAAAACAGCAGATGCTCTCACACAGCTCCTGTCCATGGTGCACATCCTGCCACCAGGAAGAGTGGTGCTGCTGATGTGATGGTGAAAGGCATTTTGGATTCTTAATGTAGAATGCGGAAATAATTTCCATTGGTTGGCTATTTACACAGTTTCGATTCAGGGTAGGCAGGGCATCACAATTATTCTTAGCAATAATATTATTAAATTTCCATGTTTAACTACCATTACTTGTGTGAAAGGGGAACTTTTTAATGAAAATGGATAGAAGTTAGGATTATGGAATGCAAAGAGAAAAAGGCTTATTTGACAGCAGGAAAAAAAATACAGACAGATTATATATGATATAATAGAATCATACCATGTACATTAAAAAAAAAAAAAAGAAAGAAAAAACCCTACTCTTTAGCATGCACACAAACACTGATTTATTTCTTCAGTTTATTTCCCTCAGAGTTCAGCATGTAACTTCAGATTAGAAAAAGTAGATGTGTAACTACATGCAGTATAATGATGCTTAAACTAGAGAAATTACCAATATTCTTTTTGTAGAGACAAAAGATGATTCAAAGAAAAAGAAAATAATCATAAAGAATAATTTTTACACTAAATATCTAAACCTGCTGCCCAGAAGATTTAAGTGACTTTCATTTTGGAAAGCAAGATGATTGATGAAGACAGAAAATTCTTTTTATTCTTTTTGTTTCTGAATAATGGAATGTTTCACTGAGAGCAATAATGTATACAGAAATATGAGACCATATGATTACAGAAACCCAGAATTAAAACATAGAATTTTAATTGTTTAAACTTTGCTTTGAAAATTTCCTTGACGATTCTGAGGTGCTAGTAGATCGTTCTGAATACTTTGCAAGATGAAATCCAATGCTAAAAATTTCTCACACTTAGAATATCTGAAACTGAAACAAAAAAAAAATTACAGCCCTAATTCAGACTTAGAGTCCTAATGTAAATTTTTAATGTACCACTCTCAATTATATAAAAAATAATATTATCTATGTTCTTGGTCTCAAAGAATTTTGGGTCGTTTCAAGATTCTTCACACATTATTTTATATGCATTTCATACAAGCTATCTTTGGAGAAAGGGATGAAACAGAGAAACAGTTTACACTGTCAGGCAGCAAAACTGTTAATATACAAGAAAACCAAAGGAGTCAGAGACATAAGAAAAAGAACTCTTTGTTTGAAAGTCACATTTGGTAGAATCACCATGTCCATTTGCTCATCAAGCACTTTCTTCATAGCTCCTCAAAACTGAATTCCATCATTACGTAAGTGCAATAGTTAAAATGAAATTGACTTGTAATATATTTCAATTTAAAAATTGCAATCAGTAAAATCAGTCCTTCCTATCAATCCTCATAATATTTTTTTATGTATTTCCATGTCTGTGTTTTATTCAATTAGTTTTATCAGCACAACAGCAATCTCAGACTATGACCTGAAGGAGTCTCCACTCCAGTTCTGCTCTTGAAACTCCTTAGCTCTAACCTCAAAGAGCTTTTGTTTCTCTTTTGAGTTCTAGAATGCAGTTCTGAAACTCCTTCAACAAAATTCTTATCTTTTCACAGCACAGTAATAGCCCAGTGCAGCAAAGATTTTCAAGGCATGATAAAATAGTTTAACTCAGCATCTGTATATCCTGATGGACACCGTTATCTTTGGCCAGGGGTTAATCAATTATTATATCTTGCAGCAGTGGGATATTTGGCAGTCAACTCCTCAAAATGCCTGATGTCTTATGAAAGCACAAGAATAGTAGAACTGTTTCCTTCAGATTAAATATCCATTTTAAAGTTTGCTGAAAACATGTTTATTTCACGCAGACAGATTAAAATGCATTTACACCGCCATCATAATCGTGGTAAAAAAACCCACACCATCAAAACTAAGAACACCAGAAGAAACTGAGAAAAGGAATTAAGGCTATTTCTTAATTTTCAGCAGCATAACATAGTTCCTCTTCTTTGAGAAAAGACTTCTTTTCATCACTTACTAAATTGTGTTTTCATGCTGACTTGTACATGGTTTTGACTAGTAACTGAAAAATCATTTACATATTGAGATTAGAGGCGAAAAATCATAAAGGTAGGTTTTATATAAATTTTGTAGTATGGCAATAAATCCCACAATATACCCAGCCATGAATTTAACTGTAGAGGGCTTACAAACCCACAGAGCTCTCCAGAACTCATATGACGATTCTATGAAGCAAATGAGGGTGGTCCCATTGCATTTCCCCAATGTATGTCTTCAGGCAAAGCAACCCCTTGAACTTTCTCTATTCCTTTATAGTACCTGTAAAGAACTTATTCCTAACAGGATATGAAATAAAATCAAAGATAAATAATGGCTGATATCACAGAAGGGATTGTCAGTATCCAGATGCTCCAACCTCTTCAGAACATAAGCATCCAAACATCCAGATGACTTAAAAAGCTACCTAATAATGACTTGTGACTCACAGAATTTGAAAAGTGGGACAGGTATTTGTCAAAAAGGGGGCAGGAAACTAGTAGTTATCAACAAAAATATTGATTCAGCTGAAAAAAAATATATTACTAATTTCATACTTTCTTGATTATATAAAAACTTTGGGAATTTCAGTTAATATATTTCATAATTTCATTCACATTGTATCTGCAGGTCAATTGTCTTTTAAAAAAGTTACATTAATGTTCACATCATGTAGTTAAGAAAAAGATTCTCCTGAACAATGTTTTCCGATCAAAGAAGTATCTCTGCTATTGAAAGTTCAAAACACTCAGTTATATCCTATCACTAGTGGCATATTGAATATGAAAGTTTGTTTTGTCTCCATGATTAAACCAGAAACAGAAATGACAGTAACCACTGATTAATTCCTAAAATATTTCACAGAACTAAGACTGCAATGATATAATGAGTCAAAACAAATTCAGGGAAGCCTTTAACCAGTTCTGAATGCTATTCTTTCTCACATTCTTTCTATTCCTAAAACAAAAGACAAAAAATGCACCAACTTTCAGAACAGAAGGTTGTAGTAATTTATCAATTCCCTGAGCAGCAGGGCAAAATAGTCAATTCAATTAAAGACTGTGTACTAGACCAATTGTATTATCGTTCTTTGTAGAGCAAAGGGCTCAAAGTGTCAACAAACTGGCAGTGAAAGAATTGATAAAAGACCAATTTCATTTGTTTTTAATGTGTTCACATGAAACTTAAAAAGCTGAAAATGGACCAGTTCAATCCTCCTCTTCTGAAGCCCATTAACTAATTTCCAGTAACCAGTCCTTAGTTCTATGAAACTTTTTTATATTTTTGTGAATTATTGCTCCTTCATAACAACTTCATAGACAATTGTAAAGAATTTTCATCTACCCACTACTGTTTTCCTTCTACAATTCCTCAGAATGACTAGGAGGACATCTGCCTGTCATATCAAGAGAAGGATGATTTCATTCATTTAGTAAGATGAAACCAGTGGATTCACTTCACTCTTGTTACAAAACGTCCACATCATAAAGAAAAAAACCCACTGAATATGGAAAAAAATAAATAAATCACAGAAAACATAACAAAAGCCCAGCAAGTACAGCAGATGAGACATATCCACTACCTCAAACAAGAATCAAACCTGACCACATAGATGGTTACATAACTTCTTTTTTAAAACCTCTAATTTTAGAGATTTTAGGAAAAGCCTGTGTCACCTTTCCTTTTAGTATGTCTAAGCTAAATATCTCTTATGGATATTTAGTCCCATTTCTTCTTCTAACTCATTTCTCCATCTCTTTCCCCTATCATCAGTCAGGCAACTTCAGCTGCAGTACCACCCTTTAAATCTTTCCTTCATGAGATTAACTCATTTCATTATTGTCTCAAGCAAATTTTTTTACTATTCTCTGAACTCTCAAGCCAAAACCAGAGAAAAATGACTGCTTTGAAAATTTCATTTAAAACACAGGTCTTCCAGTGCCAACTAACCCAAGGTAACTAATCCTGTTTTCTGTCTTCATTTTTATTTTGTTCTCTTTGTACCTTGAGTTACTGTTTAAACAATATTAACACAAGAATCTTCACCTTAGCAATAGAATTTTAAAAGTATAATATCACCTAGTATCATCATTTAACTAACAACTTGCTCTTGCTATATTGTACTTTGAAAAGCCTTTAAATCCTTATTAGTCTTGTATATAATTAAAAACAATTGAATCTTTCCCTCTACAAACCCTAGAAATATTATTGCAATGATGTAACATTTACCATTAAGTCCCTTCTCATAGAAAGCAAAATTAACATTAGCACACCTGTTATTGTATTTTTAGTAAATTATCATTACTGTATTTTCCATATTTATCAGTTTAAAGATAGCAAAAAAAACCCCAAAAATTATTCCTCCACAATTTGCTTCACTACACTGAGGTGAAACAAACGTAATGTTTAAATATCAAGAAAATCAAGTTTAAAAAATATGAAGAAGAATTTAAGTGGTAAGTTATTTAAGAAAAATAAAAAAACCCACAAAAAGTATTTTATACATGGTGAACGCAACTCCAGTAACCCAATATTCATGCTAATGGAGACAGCATATAAGTGGACCTGAATAGAAGGTGATGGTTTAACACCATGATATCATGCAGTTTATCACTGTGAATGGCAAACCATGTGAAAGCATCTCACAAATGAAACTCTATTTAATGATCTTATAGAGCATTTGTAAAGCCAGGAGCATAAATTCACACTGGCACTGTTACGATAAAGCATCTATTCATTTCAGTTACACACATAGATTTCATTGGTTTCCTTAACTGATTAAATTCTATTATACTAGATATAATTTGAATTTGTCACCTCAAATGACATAAAGTATTATTGCATGTTAAACTGTTATATGATTTTTTTTAATTTTTTTTTTTTTTTAAATCCCAAGTCCTGGCCCTGGTTACTACAACAGAAGTAAAATAAGCAGGAAGGACTAAAGCAACTTCCTCAAACTACACCAGCCAAGCATAAAGTCAAATGGAATGTGAGCATCTTAATGGATTAACTGAAATTGAAACAACGATGGTTCTATGCAATTTTATCTTTCAACTGGAAAACGATGTTTTGACAGACTAATAAATGTACACTGCCCTGTCATTCTATTCAAAGATTCAAACTGAAGGTGAAGAACCATTAGGGTAGCCAGGAAGGGAATAGCAGAAGAATCTTAAATGCAAAGAGTAGAGCTTGCTTAGCCATGCAAAAGGCTGGTAGGGAATAGGATTGCCATGTATACGTACAAAAAAAAAGGGGGTAAACACCAGGAAGAGTGAAGAGCTACTGATGTCATAGAAAATGGCTGCATAATAGCAAATATGCCTAAACAAAATGGTTATATTTATGAAATAAAGAAGACCGTAAAACTGGAAACAGGAAATCTGCTTTATAAAACAATGGATGAGTTTATGTTAACATTTGTTTAAAACATCAGGTAACATAAGCTGATGATGGAAAAGATTACTAAGCTTATATAACTAATATGTCAGAAGACCACTTTAATGTTATATGTGTATTTGTAAGACTTCAAGCCCAGCACACAAAATTTATAGACCTTCCCTCTTTGTAAATTACTATTTACATCAGAGCCGGTAAAAAAGAAAGTAAAATTTATTTAATTAAAGGAGTAATAATTGTATCAAATTTGAATAATACATAGTATACATAAAAATCAAGGAATGAGAATTTACTGTTTGCTTACCTTCCAGAAATTACTTTAAATACATAATTTTAGACATTGTTCAAGTGAAAATTAATGCAGAAGAGGAACCAAAGAGACAAAACAAGACGAAAGAAGACAAAGGACAGTCAAAAGAATATGGTGATTATATTCATGCTCAAGATGTTTTCAAGTAGCCCTTATTTATATGAACTCTAAATTAAATTCAAAGGAAGTGGATGTAAGGAGATGAGTATCAGTCTTTCCAATGAAACAGACAAGATTTGAACCTATCAGATTAGTGTAATATTCCCAGCTCCTCATGATGCCTCTTCTAGTTAGAATGGAGAAGTGAATTGATTACACTGCAAATAACAAAGCTGCAATTGATTTTTTTCTACCACTGGCTTCACCACAAATGAATACAGCTAAAAATGATTTTCAAAACAAATCAAGTTCTGTGGTTAATGCCCGCAGAATATAAAGGAGGTCTTATTGTTTAAAAAAATAAAAACCCAAACAACCCAACAACGTTATCATTTTATGAAATAAATAAGCATTGTTAATACAGATATCTGGTGAATTAAATAGCTTTTTGTCTTTTCTAAGCCCTAAAGAGAGGGCAGCAGCTAAGGAAAAGTCTATTCTGATTGGCGCATATGGGTCTTAATCACAAGAGTGTTTTCATACCTGGTACCCAGGGCAGAACACACATCTTTTGTTATATTCTCACTGAAGAGCTGACAAAAGCACCTCAGAATGTCACTGAACACCTTCAGCTGGGGATGGATGCAGGGATACAATTACACCACGCTCATGTTAAGGAGTTTTGCAATAATATATCCCCAATGAGAAAGCACAGCAAAAAAAACCACATTAAGCCTCTGAATATACATTTTATGAATCTTTTCTGCACTGACATCACACCTGCTACTCCACAAAGTCTAACAGTAACAACAAAAAAAATTGCAAATCTTCTGCCTTTACATTTCAATTAAAATGCAGTTTATTATTTACTCCTTTTTATCTTTGCTGCTACTGAAGGATCATAGAATTATTTAGGTTGGAAAAAGTTCTTTAAGATCATCGAATCTAACAATTAAGAACTCTACTCCAACCTTGCTCCTTACAATACCTAATGTGTACACACAAGCACAGGCAAATTTTTGATACAGGAATGTATATTCAAATAATCTTGCCAGAAAAGGTTAAAAAAAAAGGAGGCTATCCATATGCCATTCAAGTAACTTTTTTTATTAAAGAAGGCACATATAAATACCTGGCTTAAAGGGCCTAACAACTACATAAACACCAAAAGAAACCATCTTGTATTTATATTATACAAATTATTATTTAAAATAATGTCCTAAATTTATAACTATTTTCATTGTTTTTAAAACCTCGGGGTTGGAGGGACTTTCAAGGAGAATGCAGTGAATTGCACTGAATTCTTGGTATTGATCTTAATATTTTCTGTAAATTAATTGGACTTGCATTTTACCACATAGTAATAAGTCATTAACTTTGAATATTTTTAAAGAGTGGGTAAAGAAGCGATTTCATTGCTGTCTCCAATCACGTAATGGGCAAGTTGCAGAGAAAATAGAGTCTTCTCAGAGGTGCATAGAAAGAGGATGAGATACAGTGGGCATGAACTGCAACAGAAGCAAGGGGAAAAAAAAAAAGACTAGACAAGGATCTGAGCAATCAGATCTTGGCCCAGATATGAGCAAGGAGTCAGACCAGAGACCTTCAAAGGTTCATCTAAAATAACTATTCTCTGTCGCCCATACTCAGAACTTCTGACACTTCTATTAGACATAACTAATCAAAAACTTTGTTATCAGTGAAAATTAATCATTCTGAAAATCTGTCATATATACACTGCAGAGAATTTCTCAGACACTGCCACTGAGAATAAAGCAAAACTAAAATTACCTTAAATGAAAACAATTTAAAGACTGCACAAAGATGGTATTAGTAGACAAAAGAATAATGATGATTCTATACACATACAAACACCTTTTATTTCACTCATTTGACAATATCTGACAGCTTGAATGGTTTTTCACTACCTGGTCTGCTAGTTAATACAGTAATTTTAACAAGACTGCAATCTGTAACAATGTCAGTCTTGTGTATTTTTCTTGTCACTGAAAGGAATAATAACAAAAGGAAAAGACAAGAAAGTAAAATAAGGACATCATGAAACAAAAAGAAAAAAGGAAAGAAAGAAAGAAAAGCATAAGATTTATCTCCTCTCAGTTTTGTGCAAGGTACATTAATCAAGGGCAAGAAAGAATAGAACATGAATAAAATTCAAGATAAATAATAATGTAAGACTGGATTATAAAAATTCTTAGAGCATGTTGGTCTAGAAATTCATTTTATCAGCTTTAAGAATATATGTGTTCAAAACAAGTATTCTGTAACCAGCAGTTCCTACATATTTTCACAGGAGATCACTACATTCCAATTCACGTGTACATCTCCTAATACATTCCAAACAACATACACAGCAAACCAAGTCACAGAACTTTCACTGCTTCTGGATATTTTCCTGTTTATACATGCAAAGAGATTGTATTAATCTTTCTGGCAAAACCTCCACTTGAGAAACTAGAGTAAAAATTCAACATGGCACATATTAAAATTTTAATTAATGTAAAATGTAATTGCAAATAGAGATTCACATTTGTGCAAAAGTGTTTCTAATGCAAGGCAGAGCAAGATTCTTGGATCTCAGTTTTCAGGTGGCATATAAAGCTTTTGTCAAGACAAGAAAATAATGTCATTATTAATATACTTTTATTTGTCACGCTGAGGTAAAAAAAGTGAAAATAATAGGTCCCTTGCAAGCTATGTGTATAGAAGGGGGAGGTAAGGGTAGGAAAAACTGCATTTGATAGTGCAAATGTGGAATCAAAGAATGAAGGTCATTCTTGAGGTTGCTGTTCTGGACTTGGTGACACTGAAAAACATTCAGCACTATGACAGATAATCATTAAATCCACCCTGCAGCCATGAAGGGGCTATAGTACTCGTGGATGTAGAGAAGAAAATATTGACTGTAGCAAAAAGGATGGATCGGAGTCACAAGAAGATAGAGCAGGAAAGATGGAGCTCAGGTTGCTCTGTTTCCTCAGGCAGCACAGTGTGTGCATGGGGGAGATGCTAAAAAGCACCCCTTTTCCTGCCCCCCTCATGTACATCATTAAGTCTGTATCCAAAAAAGATGGAATCATTCCTGGAAAAGTCTACCCAGTTCTGGTTTCCACAGTCCCAAGGGATACTGAAATATTGCAGGGTTCAGAGAAAAGCCACAAGAATGACAGTAACTCAGAAGAAAGGCTAAGGAGGAAGCTCTTCTTTCTACAATAAAATTATATATAAAGACTAGCTCACGGTAAAATACACTTACCATGAATCAAGTGTTTTTAAACAGTAGAAATAATTTACAGAACTATTTAGTAGCGGTCAGGTGCACATCCCATTTTTAGAAATATTTAAGCCAAGACTGGATATTTTTCTTTTAAATATATGATCTAGTTCAGACAGCGATTAATTTGTGAAAGCCTATGCTTTAGTTTATGTCTCATTTCAGATTATATGACCAAAGCAGCCCCTTCTGGATTTATCATCTATGACATATAACACCTAGGTAGCAATGAAATCAAGTGCTTACATGAAAAAGTAATGACAAGTAACTAATGTACATAAAGCCAGATTTTTAAAACAAGCAGATGACCTGCAAGCTCTACACTCTCTTGCTCAATATGCTTATCTGGCCATCTATGTCTGATAATTGTTTGTATTGCCTCCCTGGAGGCACAGAATATGTTTGTCTAACACAGATCAAGAAGTTTATAAGTTTTCTTTTGGTTTCTTCAAAATGCATTCAATTAGCTTTGTGATAATAAAGAATGCAAAAGATTTTTTAAATGACACCATTATCACAATTTAAAGGTTCTAAAAGCATTTTAAACTAAAAACTAACAATCAGCATTTTATAATAAGTACAAACAGAATCTCGACCCTAACATTGTTTTCCACAGTCCAAAGAAGTTAGCATTCACACTATAATCTGACAAAGAGCACAGCAGCTCCCCAGTATCTTGACTTTGGAGTCAAGTCTAAGCTTGTCTTCTTGCTAAACAAAGAGCTTGTGATTCTACTCAACTTTGTGCTATTCCTCCTGTGTTTCCCAGGAAAGGCATTTGTGGACTTTGACTTCCTCACACCTTCACACTGGTTAGCTCAGCTCAAACGATGTATGCATTAGTTAATCCATGAGGAACCACAGAAAGGCTTTTGAATTTTTAAATCCCAGAGCCTCACTGACTCATACTTTCATTTTGCTATCTCATGTTAATTCATTAAATTAATACATTGATCAGATGCTTAAAAGATTAATCAAGCTTTCAAAAAAAATAGAGGTCTACATGAAATATCTCATCAGGTATTTGCATAAAATACCTAAAGAAGTCCTAAACATCAATATTTGCAACTATTTTTCATTCTCAAGTATTGTGTCCTAGTAGCAGATATGAAGTTTAATCTGTGCATGCACTAATTCCTAGACATTGGAGTGCCATCAGAAACACTGGTCCACTAAAGCATGAATATCTGCTCAACAACACAGAATTCCTTGCACTAAAGATGGTGATGGCACCTTAGCTCACTCTTGAGAGCGTTCATGAGAATAAAAGAGTCTCAATTTTTGATACTTCAGTGCTTTTAGAAAGCTGGGATTTAGAGAGCCCTGCAAACTCAACTCTAAGAACCCCTACAGCTTTTAGCTAGTTTGCCACGGCCTGAGGAATTAAGCTCCGAAGCTCTATGAAAAACCCCAGACTTCTATTTCTAGCCAGTGTTGTCGAGGTTACCTTGTGCCAGAAACTACTTCTTCCAGCTTCACTGGCTCAGAGACAGTTCACCGTGACATACCTTGCTAGTTCAGTGCTCAGAGGGCAGATTTGGACCCTTCAGGCCATGGGACAACTGAACAAATGCTGTTGTTGAAGGGCAATCCTATGACATACATGAGATCTGGTGTGTTTTTTAGACCAGGGATCCAGTTAGTCCAGCTCAGAAGTGACAGTTCAGAGCAACACAATCAGCAAACCCAGAGATACTTTGGAAACCCAAAAGGTACTTTTCCTAACCATGAAACTCTTGCCCATGTCAGGACCACAATCACGTTGGTGGGGCTGACAAGATTGTCACCCCTACTCAGCAGCTACAGGGTTCTTGTGAAGCCTGCTTTACAAAAACCTTACATTGAAATTTTTAATCTGATTTTGGGCCAGTCATGTTTTGTTTACTAGGAAATGTCGAAAAATATGGATTTGGCAGAAATCCAAATTTAACCAAAAAAACAGAAATCCTACATATTGTCCACACTATCTAAAATCCTGATCAGAGAGGGCAACTAAGGATATAGAACTGACAGTCATGATAAATAGGTTGAAAATATCTATTCCTAACCACTAGATTCCTTTTCTATTCTAATTCCCTATGAGCCAAACATTTACTTTCAAATAATTCTGAAGCCCCTGTGTATGACCTTTATAGCCTTCTGCAGTTCAACAAGGCATGGATGTTTCCTTCAGGGAGAATCTTAATCTTAGAAAGCTTTTTTCTCTGTATTAAAAAAAAGTTTTCTATACCCCATGATATATTCCCTCCCCAAATCCCAGGATGAATAATTGATTTATTTTCCTACGGCTAATCAAAAATCCTGAATAAACATAAGTGATCTTTAAGCAATACTTTTTTTTATTATTAACTACATTTTACCTAATTAAATATATAAGAGAAATGGAAATTACAGAAAAAAAATCTCCATATCTACTTGCTAATTATCATAAAGAGATAATATTTTATTAGCAAATACCATATCTATACATCTGTATTGTGTTATACAGCTACCAGCAGTCTGATGCCTTGGTCTACCTGGAAAACAAAGCTCCATACAACTGGCATATTAGTTATAGGAGTTCTTGTCTCAGACATTCAAATTATACACCAATTAAAACTATGCATCACTGAAGGCTAATTATCTCTTAATTAGGTATTTTAGTTCCTTTAAATCATCAGCTGAACTATTAACAGGGCTTCTGCTTTCTGAGAAATATATCAGTGATGTTAAATATTTACAGATATTTTGGTGGCTCATATCTAAACTTTTCTAAGGTGATTGGTAAAAGAAAAGTACTAGAGAGAAATGAAATTAATATTTACTTTATTGGAGTGGTGTAGAGGTTGGCACAATATGTTTGGCAACCTTGTCCTGGTATATTTTATGTTAACTGTTCTACCATTTTTTTACAGTAGAAAAGGTATAATCTAAGAAAAGAAAACACCTCTTCATTTTAGCACCACTTTTGTGTTCATAGGAAGCATTTTGGAAAATGCTATATTTGATTTGGGTACATCAAGATTTTGGGAATATTATATAGCCTTATGATTTATTCTTCATACAATTGACCTTACAACTATGAGGAAATAAATTACAGATATTATAGATAGTCCATTTTCCAAGGTAAGAGCCAGTAGGTTTCTGGTATTATATTTGATTACCTCAGAAAGAAAAAGGTAACTGTAACTACTGTAACAGTCCACATATGGGTAGTAATTTTCAACTACTCTATAAAATGCAGTAATTATACATGTAACAGATATACTTGTAATAATGTAACTATGACACATAATTTTTAACAATGGTATTTAATGTGTTGAAAAGCAGAATCAAGTTTAGTTTTGGAATCTAGCAATGAAACAAATGAAACTTTACCTTCAACTCTACTGTCCTATTGATTTTAATTAAAAAAAAAGTATCTTTTCACTTGTGGAGTATGTTTATTCTAAAAGTAACTGCAGAGCATAAACTCTGTATTTAATATATTTACTTGATATATAAAAAATAATCCTATGTAAGATATAAATCTGAATCTCCACAAGCTTATTTTTCTGTTAAACAAAATGTCATGACCAAAAAAGTGATTATATGAGCCACTCTGACAAAATACTGAAGCACAAATATATCATGACAGCCATTTGGTCTGCTATCAAAATCTGTTTCTTTAGATCTGCATTCTTCCATTTTGCAGTTACCTCCCTTTCTAATTTAATGCCTATATTCAATGCAAAAAGCCTGAGCAAATATTAAATACTAATATAATTTTCTTCAAAATCTCTTCCAAATCACTGTACATTACTAAATCTGTTGTTATCTGATTCACTCTCTTTCTACGTTTGGATACAAACTTGCATTTGCACTTCTCCAGTCTTATGTATATTAGGAAAAATACCTTCACAGATGGGGCTGTCAAGCACTGGAAAAGGCTGCCCAAGAAAGTGGTGGAGTCACCATCCCTGCAGGTATTTAAAAGATATGGATGTGGTTTAATGTTGGACTTGGTAGTATTAAGGGTTGGTCTCAATCTTCCAGGCCCTTTCCAACTTCATATTCTTATTATTCTTATTATTATTAATCCTGACTTTTCATTCTGATCAATATCATCATCCCTATTGAAAACTGAAATTACGTATAAATGTGCATTTTAGGCTATACCTCCGCCATCCATAAACTAATGCACCCTGTACTCTTAGTTTTCGTCTATTCCTGGATTTTTCTGTTCCAAAAGAATTTCACGCTTCTCGCTGAATTGTCACTAAATGAGAGTTCGATGGATTTCCCAGGTTTTTGTTCTTGGCATACTACTTTCAAACCTTTTTTAAAGAGGGATTCAATACTTGCTGTAAGAAAAAATCAAAGTCGTTTTGGAAGTTAATGTATCCACTTCATCATCAATACCTGTTTAGTGTTTCAAGAATTATAGTGTCTTCACACATTGCTATATGCAGTTACTCAGCTGCCTCTATGAAAGCCATTAAGGCACTTACAAATTGAATTGTTCACCATAAATCAGGGGGTTTAAATTTAGGTATGCAATCACTGGTGGGAAGAGGCTCTGTACAAACACAGCTACCTGTGGATAAATACATATTCTCCAAGCAAAGAGTCCAGAAACATGACATTAGCAGAATCAGAAAGGTCTTGAAAAAAAAATGCTGTGATCTTTATTTGTTAATTTAGTAATTAGCTTTGTGATAGTGCTACAACTTTCTAATGGCAGTGACTGACAAGTTTACTTCTTGGAGCTTTTACAACCTGTAAATCATCCTGTAAACAAATTTTAAAAATTCAAATGAACTCCAAGGCAAAACAAAAAAATCTGAAGTAAATTATGCTACACAGTAAATTTTATTACAAGGGTAGATATACTTCTTGATTTACACTACACTCCTCCTTCAGCTGCTACAGGCAGGCTATTAAGAAGGAAAAAATCAATTCTGAAACAGGAGCAAGTAAACTGAAAGAACACTAGTTTCAGCTTTAAAAAAACCAACAAAACAAAAAAAAATTCACTTGAAAATTTATATATGAAGTAGTTTTGATTATTTGTTGTGCTCCATGCAAATAAAATGTAAATCTTCGCCATAATTCATTATTCTGTTCTGGTATACAAACTAAGGCAGGATGCCAAAGACAGTTTTCCTCAGAAACAACTCTACAGAAAAAAAAATAACTCAAAAATATGCTACCAATGCTTGGACTAGGCTTCTTTAAGAATATTAAATTCCTTTTCCCAACACACTTGGGCATTCTACATGTACACTAACATGATGTCTAACTTCACTGTAACAATAATTGTTCTATGCTGTGGAAACATGTTAGATCAACTGTGCTATGTTCAAAAACGTATAAAAAGATTTTTTTTTCATTAAACAAAAAACCCTAATTTTGCCAGGCACTGCTTTGTTGTTAAAGTTGAATTTTATAATTTGAATTCACCCTCCTAATTAAAACTCAGACATTTGTGAATTTTTCATTTACATTTTAGGGAGGAAAGGAGATAACAATAACTATTCTATTAGTTATCTCCAGATACAGCTTTAAAACTGGTAGAAAGTTTCCCTGCTCACGCACTAGCTGAGATCACACTTACAAGTTTGACAGTTATAAAGAGATATTGGTGCACAAAAGCAGCTGATCTAGAAGCAGGAATGCTATTGCTGGCCTTAGGGAGGACAGAGATCAGCCAAACAGACAGGACAGCATTTTAAGGGTATTTGCTTCTTCCATATGCAGTCACTACTTTTTAAAATAGGGGAGCAAATGAGGAAGAAAAAGAAAATAAATCTGTTACCAGCTTCAATAACTAAAATCCCTTGCCATAAAATTAGCTTCCTGAGACTGAAGAACATGTTGTGACTGCTGTTATTAATATTTGCATAGCTGTCAGAAGCCCAAGCTTTATGACTGCTCGCTACTTCAGGGACCACTGACCATTATTTGAGGTGCTGGCTACAGACTGAGTTACTGCTTTTCAATAAATGCTACAGCCATCAAATTCCATTAGCAGCGGAGTCTGAATTACATCTACTCTCAAAATAAGAATGAGCAGAAACAAGTCATGGTGCTTTGTCCCATATTCTATTCAGAAATCTAGCCTATTTAATGCAACTGCATTTTCTCATGGAGCCGTCTTTAACAGATATATAAGACATGGAACACTTAAGGGGTTGGGACTGTCAAAGGCAGTCAAACACGGAGGTCATAAGTCTAGGTGATAAATCACATCCTCTTACATGGAACTTGAACTCTCTGTTAACAAAGACACTTTATACAGACTTCCTGTGAAAAGGTGCATAAACTACTGTTGCTTATGAAAGTATGGCCAGTTAAGCTTAAGGCTCTTTATCCGTCCTTACTTTCCAGTCAACTCCGAATTACCGAAAATGGAGAAGAAGTGTGGTATAAAGTGTTACAGTACTTCAACAGGAAAATATCCAATATCTGTGTGCAATATCTAAGTACTACATACTTCTGGGAAAAAAATGGGACCTGCCCATATTACACCCAGGTCAACAAACAATAGGTCTATTTGTGGAAACAGCTCTGAGCTGAAGATGTCCTACATCATCTTTCTAATGACCCCTTGTGCAACTATGTCACATTTCTGCTTTTTTCTTGAAGAAAGAAGAGATTTTATAGCTAAATAAAATGCTTTTAGCATCAGGAAATTTAAATGCAGTATTTTCCCTTGAAGGCTGCAGAGCTCTGTTCCTGCCTGAGCACCCCACTGTTTGTCTGTAGCCATCACGGACAGAAGAGTGTTGACTGATGGGAACCTAAAGTACATTTTTATAAAGAGAAAAGCAATATATCTGAAACTGAGAATTTCCTACATAGTTTTTATGTTTGGCAAATAACTCACTGCTACCCACTGCTGAAGAACTTGTGCTCTCAGGTGATCAAGTTCACCAGTGACAATAATAAAATGGGTCACTGAGTAGTTGCTGGTGGAGTTATCACGGACCAGCACATCTTAAGGAACTATTTTTATGTGCATACCCTTTTTTTCAAAGCCAGGAAATCATATTTCGAAAGAAAATATTTTGTGTTAGAATCACCTGGGATTTAATAACATTTTGGAAAAAAAATCCAAGCTTGCTGAATGAATGACATGCATAATTAAGCTACTTGAGGAAGCAACTGTGAGGCATTGATCAAAATAAACAATCAGCTGATGGGAGGTACAGTTTTTCCTATATAGTCTTGAAAATCTTGAAGAGTAATGAATGCAAAAATAGAGATAATACAGGTGACTTTGACTGAAAATGAAACTAAATGTCTTGTATAATGAGGAGCGCTGCTCTTTTTCTTTCAGAAAATGAAATGGTAAGAACAGTGACTCTGACACCCAAACCTTCCCAACGGAAGACCCAAGTAATCTTAGCTTCAGTGCCAGCATAAGAAGGAGGCACAAAAGGAGAGCGGTGAAATGCATATCAATAACACAACTTCAAATACCAGTTACAAAGGAAGTAAGGTCACTACTTCTGCTTCCTTAGGAACTCATTCTTTACATAATGTATTCTCAATAAGTTGTGATGAATAATGGAAATACAGCAGACTGCTACTTAGACTGTATGTGAAAAATGCTAGATATATATAAAATATTAGAACTGTGAGCCCACTTAGTTCTGGCCTCAGAAACTTAAGGCTCTGGATTGGGACGAACAATAAGCAAAGGAATATTCACACACTTAAAATGCCTATTATATGCAGAGTCATAAAGTTAAACAAAACTTGTTTTCTACGAAAAATTCCCTACTCCATTTATCATCTGAAGATGTTACCCATGATAGAGTACCAAGCATAAGAAATATATATGGGTAAAGTGAACTCAAGATATTTCCTTGGAAAAGAAAAAATACCAGTATAAAAAGACAAAAGGTTGAAAGGTAAATAATCTTGTTCATTTAGGAAGGGAACTACAGAGGACAATTCTAACATTCTAAAATAGTTTCCCCAACTGGACCTTAGCATTCCTTTCCAACTGCATAAAACTGAATTACTTAATTTCTAAATGGAAGGTTTTTATGAAAAATAAGGAGGACAGGAAAAGAATGTAGTCAAGTACCTTCACCTGAGACAGAACTATCTAGACTGATGAATTTCAATGTGCATCAAAAAGAAATACAAAAAAATCTGTGCAACTGTGGTAGACAAGGAAAAAAAAAATCAAGAAAGGGTGTATCCAATGATCAGGGATTCCCTTCATCATGCATTAAAACATTGTGCAACAAAGGTATGCTGCAGTGGAAACAGGACAAGGAGCTGCCATCTGCCAACATCTGACAAAGTGCTGCACATGTTGGGAACACATCACCTTAATCATATTTGTCTTACAATGATGATTCAAATGCCTTCCAATCACAAAGGTGAAAGGACTGTGCAATGCATTTACAGTTTAAATTGCTTCATGGCTATGTTTAAGAAGGCTATTTGGCAACTGAAGTTTTCTATCCTTAGAAAGTGGGGGGGGAATGTAAAAAATACCCCAATACAGAATAAAAGACAGCTTTCAGGGTTCTTTCATATAAACTAGTGCATTCTTAACTGTAAATAAGCTGCACAAATTCTTTTCACACTGTGTAACAAATCTTTACAGTCAGCATTCATACATGATTAAGAAAACTCTACTTAACAAAGAAATAACATTTCTCTGATAGTTTGCTCAGATTAACTGCTTTAATCCAGGAGACTTTATCATATGTATACATACACACACACACGCATCAATCAAGTTCTGTATTGTGGGTTTTTGCCACCAAAATGGAAATATGTAGACTATTTTTAATTATGGTTAACTGACAAGTACTTTGAGCTTGCTCGTGTTTCCTGAGCAAATAACTAAAAATCATGAAATTGTGTTATCATTTTAAAAATGTAACTTTTAAGAATTAATTCTGTAAGGGATTTACAGTCAAAAGATGTTCATCCACATAACAAGCTCCTTCCCTGATGCAGAGGACACAGTGTTCACAACTGCAGCTCTGGTAATGGTAAACATAAATATTGCTGGAACTTCAGAGGCCAGGGAGGAATCATGATTGCATTGATTTTTTGGAGTCTGTCACTGCAGAGTACCTCGGTATACCAGAAAATACTGAATGAAATTGATTCCAATGAAGTCAAAGAAGAACATAAATTGTAATCAAGTATATTTAGTCTTAAATGAAAACTGAAGTTTCCAATATTGCAATCTGATACAGTCATTAAGCATCTAAAGAATCAGAGGCTAAGAAAGCTAGTCATTAACAAAATTATCTGGGTACACACATATTTGTATACCCTTTTTTATGTTTATATCTAGAATTATATTACAAAGAAACACATATGTTCAAAAACTTTAACTTCAGATTTTAAAATTGGTAGGCTGAAGTCTAATTCACTACTAAAAACAAAAGCATTAATTCATTGAATTGTTTGGGTTGACTTAAAGATCTTTTAGTTTCAATCTCCATTCCACTAGACCATGTTGCACAAAGCCCCATCCAGCCTGGCCTTAAAATCATAATTGGCATAATAATATAATTCTTAAACACAGAAAATACAGCATTCAAGTATATATACTATTTTTATATTTTCTGTATGAGTGAAAGCACAAAATTCAATGAAAAGGTAAACTAACAACATCTCTATAAGCACATAACAGTCACTAACCTGTATTTTGATTGGCCAGGAGAAATTGCTGACATAGACATAGAAAGTGATGTTTGGATTGCTTCGAAAGTTGAATTTTTCACAAGAAAAGCTGTCTCTGTATTCCTTAATATTAGCCTTAGAAACAACAGGAATCTCTTCTCCAGATATTGTCCCTGCTAAAAATTAAAAAAAAAAAAAAAAACAAAAAACAAAAAACCAACAGAAGTAGCTATACATATTTACAACAAATGCTAATCATCATTAAAGGCGCCAAAGTAAATTTGCACAAGAAAACAAATTCTTAATTCCTTTTGGTGTCTTCACTCTAAAAATTTAATAACCCCTATTACAGTTTACATGGCACATTAGTTATATTTAATATACATACAGAGAATTCACAGAAATCATTACTTTGGTTTCAAAAGATTATATATGAATCATAAAATGACAGAAGTTACATGAATTTTAGAAGAAAGCTGTTATGGTCAGCTAAACAGATAATAAGCCTTCATCTATAATTTACACCTCATTTCAATAAAAACTCATACCTCATTAAAACCTGAAAGTGAATTTGTCTATGTCTTATGTTGTTGCTGTACAATTTTCATCACTCATGAAAGCTTTACTAACATAACTACTAATAAGCATTTATCATGTTTTGTAAATATATATGGGCAATTGTGTTAAATTAAAATAAAGGAGTAACTAGAATTTACTGACTATAGTATGTTAAGCTACTTCAGAATTACATTGATGCAGAAATGTACGAGTTTAGGACAAACTCTGAGCCTTCTTTAATAAGATTTATTTTTTGTATGATATCATTTTAAGCATCATGCTTCTCCTTGGATATGTTTTCAGAAAGTCAATAGAACCAATTCAGAAAAACTGTCTAAATAAAGCTTCTCTTCACTCTTCTTAAAACAAAGAAGAGTAATGGGGTTCAAATTTGGAGAAAAAATAGATAAGCAGCTCCTTTTATCAGCATACACAGAAGAACTTTATTGTTTGATATCAATGTTAAGGTTAATAATTAAATTTTTAGCTTGAACATTGAAACAAAGAAATAAAATCTCAGTCTCTGCAGTAGTTAGGGAAGCAATTTATCTTAATTAAAATCATAGCATTTCATAACACAGCCATTCTAAAAATTTAAATAGGCTACAAGCTTTTCCTACCAAAGTAATTTTAATTGAATAGGAGAGAAAGTCAACATATTAATGAAGCTTTATTCAGATTGAAAATTATCATCTGAGGTTTAAACAATATAATTAATAATAGCAGAATGATAATGGCAAAAGAACACATTTGGTAAAGTTTTATTATCAAAATTAGTAACAAAGAGACAATAAGGTTAAAAATAACTTAAAGATCACAAAATCATATGAGAAAAAGTCATCATACCAAAATTCACTCTCACCTGTAGAACCAATGGACCATGTAATATTGAGGTTGAAGTTGTTGGATGCATTAATTGAGATATCCAAATTTTTATTTGACTAAATTAAAAAAAATTAACAAAACATATCAGAATGTATTGCATGCAACTCTATTACACATAACTGAATACAGCATTATAATTACTTTCAGTTTTCACTTTAAACATACATAGAAATAGTAATAATTGAGTGCCAAAGGCAATTCTCTCTTTTGCTTCGCTAAGAACAGCGAACAAGGAAACATAACCACACCAGTTGTTTTTTTAGATTTTGCTAAAAATGATAGAATAATTTTCTTTATTAATCTAAGAAACAAAACCAGAAGACAAATGTCTACATTTTAATCATAAGCCAAAACTTATATTTCTCATTTAAAAAAGATTCCTTAACTGAATGACACACCCCTTTAATTCATCTCAGGAAGATACTAAAACTTGTTATTTATGGGAAAAACAATTAAAAAAAATCAACTGATAATTTTTCATAGTATTGATAGAGCTGAAGTACATCTACCATGTAGAAAGTTCTCAATGCATGCATGAATAATTTTTCAGCTCTCAAAAAGATTCAAACTATCTCTAAAACCTTATGGACACTTGGGAAATGTTTATTCAATGTCAAATACAATGGAAATCTTAATCATGACCCTGCAAAACTTGACAAAAGTTATTACCATTTTCTCACCTGTTCTGGATTTGCTATAAAGTTTATGGCAGTGTGATGGCGATCATCCTCTTGTAATAAGCTGAAGGTAAACTGGTAATCAATCAAAAGGCTGTCTGTGGGCAAAACAACAATTAAAAATAATGAAATTAAGTGTACACGTGTTAATTAATGTTATATGAGGACCAAAGCATTTAACATTCACATATATTTTAAAACTCATGGAGCAAATTACAAGTCAGAACTACTCACACATATTTTACTGTTTCAGTATTTGCACTATAATGTCTTGAAGAAATTAAAAATTAAAATTAAGTGAAGCAGTAACCAAAAAAATAAAATCAAGAAAAAAATAACTAAATGAATAAACAGGTTCTATTATGGAGTCAGACCAGCTATTACACATAACTTGAAATAGCCATTCTTTATAAAGTAATTATTCCAAAATACAGTATCAGGTGTTGTTAGAATCTAATCAGTTCCCCTAATTTTACTGTGAAATAGTCAAATAGTCTGTTCGAAATAAATTTAAATACTTATTTATTTATTGTAATTATATGCTGTACTGTGTTACTTAAATGTTTTACACAGCTCCGTCACTATAATACATTATTATCACTACGTTTAAAAATGCTGGAAAAAAAGTTGAATCTGCACTGAAATTATATAATATGAAGGCATGATACCATAGTAAATAAGATAGATAATAAATAAATAGCACAATGGAACTTTGGGGAAAATATATGTGACCATGTAGTGTTTCCTTTCTAAATTGCCAAAATTATAAGTAGCCAGGGATATATACTTTTCATACAAGAGAAACAAGTGGCTATTTAGTATTGCCCAAAGAGATGTCTCATTTCCAATTGGCATTTGTTCTATGCATTTTTCTTTCAACCCGTGAAGGAATACAGCCTGCCAGGCAGCTCCATCCACAGTGTTTCTGTTACATTTGTATGTATCTTCAGATCTAACAGAATAATTCTTCTAAAGCTTTGACCATTTAGAGTTCTACAGGGATCGAAAGACTATTTTTTTCCTCTTTCATTGGAAATAAGGAGATGAATTGTAAATGTATATGATTCAGAGTAATATTCTATGCATGTTAAAATATGGTTAAAATGCAGCAAGTCACCTTTGAGGCTACATCCTATTGAATCATTTTTAAGTACTGTGTTGGTTCCTGTTTTGATGACATTCTACTAGTCACCACCACCACAAAAGCACTGTGTTACAAAGAAAAAAAAATGTGATCATAAAAACAAAATCAGTAAATACAAAGAGTGAAAGATTAAGTCAAAGCGGAAAAAAAGCCATGTCAGCCTTTTGTTGGACTCAATAGTTTTCTTACTGCTGACAATCATAATTTCTGCAGCAGTACATCATCAGAAGAAATATACACTATTGTATTGCATGGCAAGGCTGACATAGAAAAGGAAAAAAGCCTGTTGGTCAATAAAGCATGAATACAGCCTACCGTATTGCTCTAACAGTCATAGGAAATGGTTTTGGTTTCATTTGATTTGGTTTTTATACTGAGTGTGGAAGGAAAAGTAGAAAATAGAGGTTCAGATAATCATAGAATACTGTGAATTGGAAGGGATCTACAAAGGAGTTACATGAAAGGAATTGCCATGACTGCTGAAGGTGAAAAGTTTGCTTTATTATTAGCCATCACAGATCCCTTATTCAACTAATAATCTGATCTAGATATCTTGGATAACAAGTTTTGATCAGTTTTTTGCATGCTTACGAAGGCAAAAGATGAATAAAATTAAAACACCCCATTTATTTATTAATACAACTCTACAGCTCTATATCTATTCAAATCTAACTAATGTCTCATTGACAGAATGGAGCCATAGTTACATGTTCAACAGTAAGATTATTACTGCACCACAACATATTTAAAGGTAACAGAACAGAAAAAATGGCAATCCCTATTAAATGGATTAGTAAACCCTTTAATAATCATGAGTAACTAAGGCCAAAAGGCTGAGAATAATGTCTAGATATGATACATATTCTGATCTAGTGTACTGGGTTTCTGTTACCAGGTTTTGGTAGCGGAAGAGTCACAGCTTTGTTGAGAAGCTGCCAGAAGCTTTCCCCCATGTCCAGCAGAGCCAATGCCAGCTGGCTCCAGGACAGACCCACCACTGGGTAAGGCTGGGCCAGTCAGGAGTGACAGTAACACCTCTGGGATAACATATTTAAGATGGAAGGAAAAAAGTTATCGTGCAGATGAATATAGGATCCAAAGAGCAGAGTGAGAACATGTGAACAACAATGCAGACACCAACGTCAATGGAGAAGGAGGGGCAGGAGGTGCTCCAGGTGTCAGAGCTGAGGTTCCCCTGCGGGCTGTGGGGAAGACCATGGTGGAGCAGCTGTGCCCCTGCAGCCCATGGAGGACCCACAGGGGTGCAGAGATCCACCTGCAGCCCGGGGAGGAGCCCACACTGGAGCAGGGGGATGCTGGAAGGAGGCTGTGACCCCGTGGGAGGCCCACGTTGGAGCAGGGTCCTGGCAGTGACCTGCTGACCTGTGGGGAGAGGAGCCCACACTGGAACAGGTTTTCTGGTACGGCTTGTGGCCTGTGGGGAACCCACACTAGAGCAGCCTGTGCCTGAAGGACTGCACCCCTTGGAAAAGTGACCCATGGGGCAGTGGACCCATGTGGGATGGACTCACATTGGACCACTTTGTGAAGGACTAACTCCCGTGGGATCCCTCCCAGGGAAAGGATCCTCTCTCCGAGCAGCGCCAGAAAAAACAACTGACCGTGACCCCCATTCCCCATCTCCCTGCACCACTGGGAGGGAGGAGGTAGAACTTGGAAGGATGGGGTGTGAGGGCAAGGTGTCTTTATGATTTATTTTACTTCTCATTCTCAATCTCTGATTCTATTAGTAATAAATTTAATTAATATGCCCACTTAGAGACTATTTTGCCCATGATGGTGATCAGTAAGGGATCTCTCTCCCAGCCCTTATCTCCTTATCAAGAACCCTCTGTTATATTTTTTCTCCTCTGTCCAGTTGCAGAGGACAGTGAGAGAATGGCTTCAGTGGGTACCTGGCACCAGCCAGAGTCAAACCACTACATCCAGTCAACTTGGAGTCTTACAAAATACAGATGATTGCTTTAGCATGAGTCTGCAAACAGATTTCTTGCAAAGGTATGGTGGACCAGCACCATGGAAAGCCCTCCTACAGATACTCTGGCTACAGCAAGGGCTGCAAGATGCAAGAAGCAGTGTAGACAATCCTACCGGACAAGACATCATAGATTTGCTCATAAGATAGGGAAAATTTCCATTTTAATATGCCACAGCCTTCGAAGCCCAGATCTTATCCTCTCAGAGATGCAGAGTATCAGCCAAAATCAGGACAAAATAGGCAATAGGCATGGGATTCTTTTCTCCCAGTCATAAGAATGAACAAGTTTCCGCACACAAGTTTAAAAACAAAAATTTAAAAAATATGAGTCCTTTTTTCCTGGGATTTGTTGTTGCAGTTGTTTTGATGGTTTTGCTCTTGCTTTTTTAAATTCATTTTTTTACTTGATGGAAGCCAAGAAATATGAACTCATTTTTCAAGAAATGCAGGAAAAGTCCTTACATTGATAGAAGATGCTAAACTATAGAGTTCCCCATAAATTTACCATTTGTAACATACCAGAATACTTCCACATTTTAACTGCATTTTTGCCTACAATACAGTTGAGACAGTAAATTGTGAAAAACAGTAAGAGTTAGTTATATACAGGGCCTTTTATACCAAACATATCCCGAAGTATTTTATTGTGCTATGAACTAATTACTTAAGTATTTAATGTTTAATCAATTAGCTACTCCATTAATAGTATCAAAGACCATCATATAATTCCACATATTATATCCTCCACAGCACTCAAAAGCCTTTTAAAAAAACAGCCTGTGTTATTAAACAGCAGCTCTGAGAGCCAACAGATTCTTCAAAGTTGCCAAAGGACCTCTCACACCAAGCCAGCCCTAAAAACTGGGAAGAGATTTTCACCAAAATATTCAGGAGCAGCAGATTTCTCAGCACTAACAAACACAAATTATTTAACCCCTTAAATCTCTATGTTGGCCACAGAGAGGATACTGCAATGCAGAAATATTTATCTCTCCATGGACAATTCTAATGCAGGAAAGATACCTGAAGTGTGTATGACTTGAATTTAGCAGACAGAGTGCCTAAATGCAGCTATGTGATTCTACAGTGCAAATGAAAGAATTGACACTGAGCAAACATTCTTTCCCATCTTTCTGAGGACTGCAAAAGTATGATGAAGAAATTTCAAAGCTTGGAGAAATGTTCACTTTCACACACAGGATACTTCCTGCTTTGCAAAACTTAAAGAAAGATTTGTCAGGACCTATTCTTTAGTTGAAGATCCCAAATCCCTGGAAGTCTCTAAAGTTAGATTTTTTTAGAATATAAATTAGTAGATCTAATTTAAGAGGAAATTCAGAGTGAGAGTAGAAATTAAAAGGGACTATAAAGAAAACTCTCCTCTGCTCAATGCATCCTGCTGCTGTCTGTCTCACTATCCTTCTTCACTCTCCTCATCTGTTTCATTCTATACTTTAGGAGACTCATCCACATGTGTTCAGCAGCACTCAAAAAAAAAAAAAAAACAAACCACCTCCCCCTCCTCCAGAAGGCTTCACCTTCTACAGACTTCAGCAGGCAAAGCAGCTTTCCTTCTCACTGCCAATCCATTGTAAGTGCACATAAAATAAGCAGCTACACAGTACATCACATCATATTTGCCAATTCATAGTGCCATTCAAACTAGAGAATTTAGCCTAGAAATAAATAAAAAACTTAAACTAAAATTCAGTTCTAAGACTATAACCTGTTCTGAATAGCTAAATGTATATATACTTAGCCAAATATGTAATACCTAAATGTAGAAATAACTAGTTAAACTCAGTATATTCCGTTGATATATATTGTTGTGTATATTTAGAAACAGGCATTTAGAGAAGCCTGAGATTCCTCTTCATGTATTTTTGTTTCTACTTTAAACCTTGAAAAAGGCACTTTTACCCTTTACAAAAACACATGAAACCTTTCATAAATGTTATTGTTCATGAAGACACAGACAGAACAGAGTGCTTCAATTAGGAAAAAAATTTGGATCACATATAAACAGAAACTAAAAAAATCTGACTGAATTTATGTTTTAGCATAGGATGACAATGGAAGCACAAAGATAAAAAATACTAAACATAATCATCAAACTGCCATACAAGCAACACTTGAATATAAATCCTGCCTTTTTAAAAATACATTTCCACAATCTAAACCGAATTCTCAACACATTTTAAATTCACCATGCAATTAGCTGCAATGATTTTCCAAAGAGACTAGGTAGTTACCTTGAGCACTGCACAGACTCTTACCTACAGAAAAGATGTTAATGACATTACAGAAAGTGTTGGCTTTTTATACTACTTTTTAAAAAGTTAACTGATGAAGAATTTACTTGATACACTGTTTCTTTAACAATTCCTTGGCCTTTTTACATATCCCAGATCTTTTGGAAACACACAGAATGCAGTTTCACCTTAGTTTTGGATTGTTTTAGTAAATTCTTAATATAAAATATTTCACTTCATTTATGCCATCAATATCCTCCATGTTGACATTTTTCCATGTAGTATGTTTGAAATACATATGTTTTTAAAAAAAATGATTTTCAGAGTTCCCCTACTCCAATGGACAAGGGAAAGAGAGAGAAGCACTACCACATTACAACAGCAATATTCCTTTCCTATTTTTCCGTCCTACTCTAAGATGTCTGATGTTGTTGGCTCAGATATGCAGCCAAGACCTTCATCTCAAATCTGATATCAGATGCATTTAACTCAAGAGGCAGCCAGATAGAATTTCAAGAGCCACACTCAATTCTATAATCTATAAACTCCCTGAACTTTTATGTCTAAAGTTTCACAGGAAAAGTTCTTGAAGACATAGAAATCTCTCCAAAAAGTCAGCTCGGATGTTAATTCCCAAACACATAGTATTCAGAACCCACAAACTGGGTATTTTTGAGCCAAAGTTTCTCCAGCAGCCAGCCTAGAACATCCTAAACACATCTACTATGGAGTTCAGCACAATCATCAGCCATCACGTCACAGCAGCAGAGCCTGCTCTTCAAAGTTCTCACCAGGAAAACATGTAGTGAGGTGCCCTCTTTTTGATAATATAAAACTCCTCCTAGTTTCGCCTAGGAGGGCGTCTGTGCCCCATCATCACCTTATGGTAGGCAAGGGAGAAGAAGCAGAAGGATTCACATCATCAGGAAAAAGAGGTTCAATTGGCACTCAGAGAGAAAGAGACCAACTCAAATTACACAGACATCCAGCAGGGAAAGGTGTGGGGGGGCCTTCCAGCCTAATTCCTGTTTCCAGGAATGTTGTTTCATTTTGTGCTAGAAATCATTGAATAAAGTACAAAAAGAATGTAGGGGGATAAGACCACAATGCCATCTTGATGTCATCAATGGTCAAATATAACAAGGACTTATAGCTATTGTTTCACATCTCTATTTTGATTTTTTTCAAAAATCTTGACTGCTTTCACAGTCAAAAGTAGTCATTAAAATCCATTCAAAATGTCTATAATGAGCACATGTGAGAACACAACAATAATTAGCTGAAGAAAGCCAATTAATTAAATGAGGAAAATAAATTTCAAAGCAATGCTTTAGTCCTAATACTGCTGTTAATTTTCTAGAAGCCACTGTTTCTTTAATAAAGGACCATGACTCTTGATATGGTTAAAATGTTTCAATATGGAAGGTTAATATTCATATCCAACTAGGAATAGACCAATTCCCATATTCAAAGTTTTGTATTGGAAGAAAACTGTGATTTCTAAAATGCTAGAATATTCGCAGAAGAACAAGACCAGACAGAATTTCTGAGTGCCACTAAAACTCTCTAAGAATATACAATTGCATGGATTGGATATGTTTAATATAAATTAGTAATAAGGTTATATATGAAAAGGTATGTTATGGAGGAGTACTAGGACTGTACAATGACTGTAAAATGAACAACTACAATCAAGGGTGCCTGTGAATTATTTTTGGGTGAGTGCTCACTTAATGGGCAGCTATTCAACACTTTGTTCTATGTTCAGTATTCAGTGTTGGGCCCATGCCTCATTTACTACATGCTAAATAAGCCCTTTTCTAAAGATGGAATTAATCTCTCATGTGGCTTTCTATAGTATCCATCACTATAATTTTTTAAATTCTTCAGAAAAGTTAATGAATTTGTTACAACATTACTGTAGAAGAGAAGGCATTATTAGTCCCACTTTGTAGGACAGGAAATGACACAAAGAGACCAAGGACAAAACTATCCATTAAATATGAGCAACCAATTAGAAATACCTAGAGTTTGATTTTTCAAAATATTTTTTTAATTATATAACACCATATAAAAACACTGTTATTTTGCAGTTCCGTCTATCACTCATTGTAATTCTTTCTACTTTTAAAACAAAATAGGAAAGAAACTTATGTTCATCTTTCCATTACATTATCACTAATTCATTACCTTAAAATCCATTCAGTCCACTGTAGAGGGAAAGTTCCTTGAGAACTAGTATGCAGCAATGTTATTGAAACCTGTACAATCACATCCCAAAAAAAGAAGCCAATAAAAAACTATTGTCACAGTAATCTTAATTCTTCTACTTTCCTGCATCCACTGGGTATATAGCATATTTCAAAAAAGGGGGACTGTTAAGAGATTCAAGAATCAGGCTGGAGTAAGTTCTAGAGAACCTCTTTACTCCTGAGCTAGCTTTTACCTTTGACCGAATCATTCCAAGAGAGCATCCCAGTTCACTGGATCTCTCAGAAAGTAGAATGAACAAGGGTTCCCAGGAATGGAGGAAGAACACGTAACCAGACACATTCATGGCATTTCTAAGTTTGGTCACTGGCCATTCTCCCATGGCCCCTGTCACATAGTTTCTTAAAGAACGTTTCTAAAACTGAATGATATAGGAAAAAACTTCCATACATATATAGAATTTGTGAGAAGTATGTCTATTCATTTTAGCTCCAAAAGTTAAAGTTTAGCAAGAGCTGTAAACCAAAAGTACTGCAATATATGTCAGTCAGACACACAGAGCAGCCCACTCACAACATAGTATCAATCCCAGCTACAACCTAATTATCCCATTTTATAAATGTTAGGTGAGGATCACATGATCTTTAACCGATCAATGACTAAAGTGGGTTTTTTACCCCTTTTTTTTCTGATAACTAATAAGTTTTATTTTGTGAATAGAAACCTCAAAATCTGGTGCTGTTTTATTTTTATTTCTTGAAATCATTTAAAGTTCTAAGAACATTCCCCATGATTGCAACTTCAGACTCATCACAGTCAGTCTTCCCACACTTTTCTATTTAAGGATCTGTCTATTCATGCTGATTCTAAAACTCATACTCTCACCTCTTCATTGCACAGGCAGTTTGTCTCTCTCCTACTCTTTTAGCAATTGTTCTCTATTTCCAGCAAGAGCTAGTCGAGAACAGAACTATTCATATTCCTCCCTATCAGCACAAATGCTGCTTTTGAAATCATTATCAAATGCTATAAATCATATTCATTTATGACCAAAAGAAATTCTGCTTTGTATTACTTCAAAGTTAGGGGTTTACCACCAGACCTATTTTCAGTCAGGATAATTATTTTGAACTTTCAGAGTAGCTGCCTGATTCATTCCTCTGTCTTCTATATCTAGCAGTCATCCACTGCCTCATTTCCATTGTTATATTGAATATGTTGGTGTATGACATTACTTGTCTATTGTGATAAAACAAAAAGTCATTTACTGTGAAGTCTTTACTAAAAACTTGCATTTTTGTTAAATGTAATCAGAGTGCAACGAGCTACAAAATACCCGAGCACTGACTATTTATATGTCTTTTTCCATTTAAAGAAAGAGCATGTGAAAATGAATTTCACGTAAGTTCAAAGTCTCTAAAAACATACAGCAATGGCAATTGACTACTTCTGTTACTGCACTTTAGAAAAATGTACTAGGCCAAAAAAACCACAAAAAAGACAAAGGGATGAGTGTCATAACCAGCAAATTGGGCAACCAAATTTTATTTTAAACAGAAATCTATTATCTTATGAAATTTTCAGCTGTTACTTGGAAAGGTCATAGAAGTTGTCAGTTATGACTCTAAGAGAATGCCAGGTACAAAAAATCTGAACTGTATTACAATTTTATTCAGCTAAATTTTGCTAATTGTCTAAGTTTACACTATATTGACTAAAATTTTCAGAAGATGAATGATCTCTTTCTAAGACAGATGCATGCTGTGTACAGAAGTGTTTTCTCGATTTTCTTTACTGAATATAGAAAGGCTTAGAAGGTTAATTAAGTCAGGATACAAATTTTAAAAAGCTAGTTAGACAAGATGCATCTTGCCATAACTGTCTCAGAAATAAAAACTATGAAAATGTTATGGTAAACAAGGTTAGATATGCTGCTGAGATCTGAAAACTGAGGAAGATATAAACACGTAGTCTTGTAAGAATACAATCTGAAGACGATGTTCCTAAAATTTTTAAACCAGAATCACAACTCTTTTTTTTTTTTTTTCTCTAGAAATTTCATCAAACTCTTATCTGAAAACACTTGCACAATTGATGGGATTTCTTGGAACAGCTGCAGACCTTTTTCAAGGTCTGCTTGAGACCATGGGCTATAAACAAAGTCTGGAAACCAGTGACTGGAGAATTATGAACTAAATAGCAAAAGAAGCAACAACAAAGAAAAGTGAACGCACCAATTTTCAGATATTTAAACCTCAAATGATGGAGCATCTCAAAACTCACAGCACAGTCACTTTTATTTCTCAAAGGTGTAAGGGTTATTACTTGATAATAATGAGTGCTCAGCAAATGTAATTTTGTTTTGTCACAATGGACAGCCTTTATAATACCTTAACTCTTGCAATATTTTTGAGGTGTTAGAAAAGTGGGAGAAAAATACAACCAAAACAAAATCAAGAAAAAAATCTCATTAAAATTCTAATGGAAGAAATGCACATTTGTCTCTCCACAGAATTTTCTTCATAGTGATCCAAATGCATCACCACCTTTATAAGACTCATTAATATTAAAATTCTAACATGTAACATGATTCTTCACTATACTAGCATCAGTACTCAGTAACCTGATTCTAATTTTCTTTAGTTATATAGTCTATACTCACTGAAGAGCCCTGTGATCTGCTTGTTGTGACATACAAGTGGCACATCTAAGAAACAATGATGTTAAATTATTGTTTGAGTTCATGTATTACTGCCAAAGAAGGATGTTTCTTGTCTTATAGTAAAAGAAAGCAGTCTGATTTTCATGTTATTTTAATTCTTGCTCTTATAATGCTCAGTTTACTGTATAATCCATTAAAAAAATGTACTTCGTTTCCTTCTAGAAATAAATTTATTAAAAAATGTTCATTTCCACTTGAACAAATGCCCATAATACAGGCATAGAAAAAGTATAAATACAATTTTTAAATTGTTTATGCATTTATATGCTCAAGTTTTGTTATAAATTCAGAATAGTCAGAAGTTAGCCACACAATAACTTCTATGCGGCTAATTAGCAGACCTTTTATCCTGATTCTCAAATAATTGAACACAGATCTCAACAACTAAGGAAGCAACTTCTGGTTAATCTTTACAAGGAGACAGAACATGCATTTTGTAAACTGGCTATAAATATGCATTAATAAGTAGGTGCTCCTATAATATCTCAACATTTTCAAAATCATCTTCCTTCCTTTTTCTCATTATTTAGTTGAACTTTGCTCAAGAAACCCTAAACCTAAAGTCAAAAAGTCAGAAAATACTCCACGTTTGTTGGCTACACGTGAACTGTAGAAACTACACAATGTAACTTGAAGTCGAGGTGTTTTAAATTTGCTGATATTCTTTGCTGTATCTCAAACACCATTAAATGCTAGTTGCAAGACCTCAAATCTCTTACACTAAATAAATCTAGAACTCTTTCAGTAAAATTGCATTTCACACTGAACAGAAAATATGTTGTATACTTCACTGAGCAGAATCTTCTGTTTTAAAGTCACAAATTACTCCAGGTACTTGTACTGTAAAAAATATGTTAAATCTGCATGCAGAAGAAACACTTTTGCATTACGATTTAGAAGAGATGATGTAATACAATAATTTTTCCATTTGAAGCACCATCAGGTACATTTAAAGTAAAATCCAGTGATTAGAGTAATAACATTATCACTCAATAATAACATTGCTTAGATTGAGTGCCAATTCAGAAAAATATCTTGATGGAATATTAAAATTCCAAACATTCAGGAACGAGATTACGCATCTGTAATATTGCCTAATCTAGTTTACACAGTCTTTACAACAGATAGGAGGAAATACCTCAACCACAGTATGGAATAAAATATAGAGTGAAAAACTTGATAGAAAAGAAACACTTCCCCCACTTCCTACAAATTTTGCCTGTAGGACTGGCAGTCAGGCACATAAAATAATAAATATTTTGGCTAAAATAAGCAAATTGAAATAACACAGGAAGGAAAAATAAAGCCCCGAAGGCTGTCTTCCTCAACCCCAATGCAGTCATTCATTCTTTTTTTTCTTTGCCTCAGAGAGGGAATATTGGCCACTGCAGCAGAGCTCCCCGACTTCTTTCTGAAAGTGACTTGTAAAACTCAATTTCTACTTCAAACAGCTGCCAGACATTAAAAGAAATATTATATTTTCCTAGCACTATTTTTTCTATAAACCAGGAACCAGATACAGCTGCGCTTTCATTAATTCATGACTTTTGGGGGTGTTTTTTGGCCATGGAGAGAAAGTAGTGCTAACTGAAATTTGCAAATAGAATAAATCTCTCTCTTTTATTGTTTTGGGGTTTCTTTTTCTTCAGATGATTAGCTCAGTACAGACCAATCAAGATATACCACTACTTTTTGATAGGTATCAGGCACCAACTTTTTGACACAGCTTTTCTAGGAACAGAATTAGCATGTAAAAAGGAACGGCAAACTAGTGAATCCTGACAGTGTTTGTTCTCAGGGTACTGATTGTTCATATCGTCTACAACTGACCTTCACAAACCATAGATTGTGGTAGGCAATCCTTGCCAATAAACAAGAAGTGACATGTTTGCGTGATGCAGTCATACACTGTCGTCCTTAGAATATTTTTATTTTTCCCTTTCCTCCATTTAGCCTTTTGTTCATTCTAATAATGACCTCTCCATCTTCACTTTCATTAGCCATGAGTGCACCATGAAAGGCTCTGACACTTTAAAGTCTGTCTAGTCATATTTTCAGAAACACTTACAGAAGCAGTACCTATTTCTGCTCAACAAAAGTAAAATTCTAAAATTCTCATTTCATTGATGAAAAAAAAAAAAGTGATACTGTTGCCCTTTTAAGACTTTTCTTCCCACATTTTGCATAGCTTGTTATTTTCTCAAAATTATTCTGATGGCCATGGCATTTCCTTAAGGGGCTTACACAGTAAAGTATATTTATTTCCCTTAACATAAAAAGACAAATCAAATACATATATATTACTTCTTTACCAGTGTATCTTCATACTCTTTGACAGATTCATTTTTCAACTTCTCCTTAATGTCTAGTTTGCTATTGTATCTATTTTGCTAGTGTATACTACTGTTTTCTGACCTCACACAGTTTGCTCTTCCATTTCATGTCACCATTACCCTTCATATCAAGTGGCTACCAAATTACACTTTGCTATCAACGGGTTGTATTTCTGGAACATATTTTAAAACAATATTCACAATTCAAGTTAAGAAAAAATGACAATAAATTATCCAGTCAGAAAGTTGAATTTGACAATGTCCACATTTAACCAAGTATAGGTTTTCCTAAAGTTTATATAATCCAAGGTTTTTTCATCATCTTGAGATAGAAATGACCCTATAGATCTCTCCTCAAAGTCCTACAGATTAACAATTCTCTTTTCCCCAGGAAGTCAGAATGGCAAGCAATGCAAATGGAAAACCACCATAAACATTTTTCACTCTCAGAAGGTAAAGGGACACTGATGGATCCTTTCCTGTGCCATTTGCTTCTTACAACTCCAGTCCTGGAGAGCTCAAAGGCCCCCCAGGTGTCTGAGGAGTGACAGATCCTGTCTCTTTGGACATGTTTGGGAATCACACACACAGAGCACATCAAACACACAGAACAAGGATTCAAGAAGTATTCACACTCCTATGAACTCCAGCTCAATGTGGACGAAATAAAATGTATGTTTGTAGATACTTGCATCAGTTTTCTTCTCATTTAAAAAAATTGCTTTACGCATGAGCTGGAGTACCCTAAAAAGCAAAGTCTTTTGAAGGAAGTCTCCAAGCCATCAAGTCTCTCTCAGTCCTGCCTCAACAAGCCTTTCCGAAATTTATAGTCCTATAAATAGTCATATTTTATCCTAATTGGTATTTTACTGTAATACTACATATTACGTTGCAATAAAAATAATAACAAAAAATTTTATTGGGACCAATGGAATAGGCCTCTAATTCAGACTTATCTGCATACATTATAATGTAAGGTTTTTTTCTTTAGCAGCTAGAAAGTTAGTTTGTCCTGGGTAGTGTCCATCTTCTTTTGAGACAGGGTAGCATATCTAAGTGAATAGTCACTAAATTGCCTACCTTGGCAAAAGATATTAAGTAGTAAGGGGATGCCAGTTATAAAATTCACTTATATATGAGCAAAAGCTACCAGAGAAAGCAAATAATCTTCATTTCAAAAATAAAGTATGTATTTTTTAAGCAAAGAAAATCACCAGTATATATATTAAAAAAATGAAGCAAATACATACGTGGAAGATTCTCCAAATCACAGTAAAATCTGAAAATGATTGGCAGCAAATCTGTTTCTTTAGCTTGTCCAAAGTTTAAAGCCAACCTAGCATTTGGCAAATGAGTACACAGAGCCTGGGGTGAGATCATAATACTTTATTAGGAGCTTCAAATTCTTGGTGTTGTTATTGTTTTAATACTCTGGAAGGCGACAGTTGGTTTGTGGAGTTATTTTAGCTTGAGGCAAAAACTGTGTTTGTCTGTTGCTCTTTGTAAGTTCTCAGTTGGTAGGTTTGCTGAGGCTAATCTTTTCTCAAACCATCTGAGAATATTCTGATTTAAACTATAATCTGTTCCACTAGAGTTTTTAAACACTAAGAAGATTTCTTTTTTAAAAAGAATTATTTTGTATAAGTCCACATATTCAAAAGACAATGTGAGTCATAATTGTTACTGCATTTACAAATAATATAGTTTGTTACAGTCTGTATCAAAGTCAATCAGTGTTAGATATAATTGGTGGAGCTCATTATTTTAAATCAAGCATGACAGTTTTACAATTACAATATGTATTTAGTTTAAATTAATGTTGTCCCAAAAGGAAACATGAATTCTTCAAATCAGTAGCAAAGCATCTAACTGCTGGTACACATCTCGTAACTCAGCTAAAACAAACACCCTTTCAACAGAAAAGATTTATTGTTTATGCCCTTTAAGTTTCAACATAATTTTTAAATATCTGGAAAATCCCTGCTAACAGTTTTACTTACAGTGCTACTTGCTATTTATCTTCTAAAACACTCTCCTTGGAATGTTCTTGAGTTTTATTTTTCTCTAAGTACAACAAGTCTGCCACCTAGTGCTTTATGGTACCTGTAGTACACATTTTACTGGATAATTACTTTTTTACAATTTTTTGATAAAAGGTGTTATGTTTTTGCATGCACATTTGCCTACATACACAGAGCATGCTTAAAAATCACATTCTATCTCCTTGCTGGCAGGTTGCATTATAAGTTTCAACAGCTATCAGGCCAGATTTGTATTTCTTGACTAGCACACAACCATCTTATAACTGTGTTCTTCTCCTGTGAGATCTGAAAGTCTCACACAGATTGTAAAAGGAAAAGCCTGCAAATTATTTAAGAGGGGAAAAAAAACCCCCATATTATTTTAGTTTAAGAAACATTAAGGAATCCATTGCTGCTTCAACCCAATGCAGCTATGAATAGTCTCCTTGATGGGGAGCCCTGTCATAGCACTGGACATTCCGTCCTGGAATGGACTCTGAGCTAAATGTTGCTGAGATCACCTGCTTGAGATCCAGGGGCAACAAGTCTTTATCAGCGGTACCACTCTGCATGGGACACAAGCTGGAGAATGAAGGGGAAAAGGAAGCAGAAAGATTCTATTTACTAAAATAAATTTCCAAGCAGCAGGGCTGGAGCAGCCCAAGAAGTGATTAATGGTAGATCCCAGTGTACCACTGCAGCCAGGGACGAGATTGATTCCAGATCCAGAATTCATCTGTCCCAAGAACAATTCCGTTCACAGAGGCTGCTTATGTTCCATTCTTTGGTGAAGAGAATGACTGAGGTTCCTGTCCCTTCATTTTGCCAGATTATTGCAAGGCAGACAGACCATAAGATAAAATTTGGTATAACATTTAGAGAGATTTTTTAAAAGTTTTAATTATCTTTTTTATTTAATTATAGCCTTTATTAGTAAATATTTGCTTATATTAGAACTTTGCCTACGAGTGAGCCCTCAGTCTCATTTGACTATAAGAAAAGAAAAAAATTGTTTCAATAATAAGGAAAACTGGTGAGAATAACTATCAGACAATGTCCAACATAAATAAGGATCCTTTTGCTCTAAGACAGTATTGAGCTGACATTTCTAAAATGTTATTAGAAGTTGTCATAAATTATATTCATTTAATAATCTGTCCTCTATCAAACCATCTTTCTAGTTAATACTAGAAAAAAAATCAGAAAGAAAAAATATACAGTAACACATCTGAAGCCTGTAGTCCAAAGCCTAAATATCAAAAAGACTTCAAGAAACAAGCATTTGGGTTTTTTCCAGGCACCACATACTTTGCACAGCATTTAGAAATTTTAAATTAAAATACAAATTTACTTTAAGAAATGTTCAAGACTATAGGTAAGGATTAGCACTTTTCCTTTGCTTTTCCCTTTCCCACAAATCCTGGTGTGTACACAGTAATGGGGCTAATACAACTTCAGGACTGGACTAGAATCCTTAAAGGCTCTTCAGCCAGAAGCAAAATTTCCTTCTTTGTCCCCAGCTCCCTGCACAGATACCATTTTACTGGATGTACATTTCATACTTCCTCACCAATTTTGCACATGAAAGTATCATTCTTCATCTTCGTGAGCTGCCAACCTACTGAGGGAATTTCTTTATAGCTCATAACACTATTGCTTTTTTCCTTGGTATAAATACAGACAGGATAGCAATATGATTTTATGGTTCAGAGTTTAGAATGGCATGGTAAAGCCATAAACCAATTATTCAGGTCAATCTCAAAAACGTAGTTGCAACATATTTAGTAGATCACCTATTTTTCCTGTGCTTTAAGTAGGAAAAGAGCAGCAAATAAAATTTATCCAATGACAATTAAAGAAAAAACCCTATGAGTATTTTTTTTAATACTAGTAATTATGTTGGGATTCTTGATATGTTAACTAAATTTAGCAATGTGTTCTCTGGCTTTCTATGACCTTCCTCTATGTCTGTGAGTTTGACAAGAAGAGCTGAGTGGTGCCATTGTGCTGCAGGACCCCTGACCTTTAAGGCTCTGAAGATGGACTTTCCCTCTTCCTTCTCTCATGCTTCATCCCACAAGAACTTTTGAAAGAGTGGCTGATAAGTCACTATGTGAATCCACCCACAAATGACATTCCATAAAACACGGAAGTAACAGAAAAATTAGGAAGAACGGTGGAAAGAAAAAACCTTGAACCTAGAAAAATAAAATAAAATTTGTACATTCTTTCAGCCTTTTTATGAACAGATATTCAGGCCTCCTCTTTTTGAAAGGCTGCAAGTCCAACAAATATCTGCATCAGAGGCAGATGAACAATAAATAGGTTTTAATTCTACAAAAAGCTACAAATCATTCAGTCCCTCCCTGTTTTAATTCTCCACGCAAATGACCCATCCTTCCTGACCTCTATTAATTTCTGGATTCTCTAATCCTTCTCAAAGGTCAGGTTCTAATCCCTAAAAGCGGGTTGGGCTTGCACTGCAACATGGGAAAGTTTATAGTGTTACCCTGGATATAATGCACTACCGAATACAAAAGGCAGCCTTCATCTGACTTTTCTTTGAGTTCACAGGTAGTCACAGTCCCACAAAACTGTCCATCCAGCCCAGAGATGAGCACTAGATTAATTAAAATTGTTAGTGTATTGGAATTTTATTGCAGCATGACTGCATTTTGGCGGTGCATTGCTGAGAAAATCTTCTTAAATGTCTGAAAGCTTCACTCTCCAAAGTGTGCTCCCTGCAACTCACTACTCTGCCTGTTTGAAAACAGAAACCAGTCTACAGGAGCAAATAGAGAAGCTATTTGATCCCTCTCTTCACTGTTAATGGTAGTACCCACAAATAACCAAAAATGCTCCTAAACATATTTTTTCTTAAAGGTAAAATGGAATAAGAAATTAAGTTATGTAAATCTGTGCACATTTTTTCAACACCATTGTGTTAGCTTGGAACTTTCTTAGTGGAATGGGCAAATCTTGAGTGCTCAGCTCATCTGGAAATTCTAACTGCGCAGGCAAACAATCCAATTTACACCTGCAGAACTGATTTGCTGTGAGCTTTTCTGCTTCTGCATGTAACAATGTAAGAATCAGTTGTACTTCTTGTTTGATATGCAGCACTGGAATGGTGACACTCAAAATAAAGTACACAAACCAGACATTTTGGTAAGTTTTTGCCCCTAGAAATATGGCTGTCTTAGAGAGGTTTATCGTGGAAAGTATCATATCCTTTCAAAACAAGTGACTGTCAGCAAGCCTATAATTCAGCCTCTGTATAGTAAGAAATCATGAATTGTAAATTTAAATTCTCATTTTCTCTAGAACACTGGTTTAACTATGTCTCCGTTTATGATTTAAGGCTTTGTGTCTGTATATAACCCAAGTCAAAATCACAGCAATGGCATTTGTCCCAGTCATTCCTCCCAATCTGTCCAAAACCATCTGGTTTTGCTGCATGTTCCCTTACACCCAGGAGCTCCGATTCTGACAGCAATGTATTTCCAATGTTGATGTGAGAAGAACTAATCCGGCCATTTGGATGCAAACTTTGCTATCTCAGTGTCACTGTTATACATCACACTGGCTGAGATACCAAAGAACAATAACAACAGCAAATACAAATGCATCACGACAAAATGGTATATTTATGGTTTGTGTACATGCATAAGTCAGCTGCACAACCATCCCTGGCCTCCACTCAGAATTCATTTATATGGATTGATTCAGCTTCTGATCATTCATGGCAAGATTGGCTTCCAACAGAAAGGCCTAGGGATAGAGTCTCCCTATCAGAAAGAGAGAGACACAATCCAGAAGCAGACTTGTACTCAACCTACAAGGATATTTACATGGACAAACAAAACTAGCTTCCAAAATCACTAAGCTTTCTTTTGCATTCCTAGTCCTTTTATTTTGCATAAGTAATCTTTCATAAGTTTTTCTCTGATACTTCTAAACAATGGCACATTGAAGAATTTTAGCTCAAGAAATCCTTCCTCTTACAAAGTTCTCGAGCTGTGAATTGTTGGATGTGAAAAGAAAATTATCACTCTGTGTTTGTCCATTTGCTATACTCTTCCCTTGGCATTCATGTTCAGCCACTTCTGACAACAGGGTACCAGAATAGATAGATCATCATGCAGCTGCTCATGCATTCTTAGAAAAATATTGAATGTATATGTACCAGGCTTTTTCTCATTATCTTACTCCCAGAAAAGTTTGTTCTCTCTGTTGTGCATTTTCAATAATACAGTGAAGACATGAAGAATGAAATGAAAATAATTGTATAGAAGCCATGTACGATGATTTCCACACAATCTGGATAATGCACTATTGCATGCTCTGTCTATGATGCATTTCCCACTCAATTTCTATTAAGTTTTGATAATTTAAAGTAGAAAAACCTACTCATGTCCAGGGCTGCCATGCTTTGAAATGCCATATGAGAATAAAATCTGATATTTAACAAACTGTTTCTCTTATCTCTAGGATTTGATGGCTTTATTGCTCTGTTTACCCTTTTGGCATGGTGTCTGTATTTAGATTAAGTCCCTGCAATGTTTCAGTATTTTATCTCCTACATAAATCCCATTCTTTCTGATCATGCTAGACCCATCTGCAATTTTCTTGTGTTTTTATTTGTGCTCAGATCAATTCTTCAATCACAACATGATCCATGTACAGCATTAACATTCTTCTTACTCTCCTACATTACTATGTAAGGAAAGAAATAAAGAAGAAACTAAAACAATCTTTGCTTCCTCACTGATGAACTCTTTATTTCCTGTCTTCAACAGTCTCTTGGTTTCAATACCTGCACCTACACCAAAACCCCCTTCCCAGGTTTGAAGGTGGCAATGACAGGCAAGAGGAAGGAGAGGACTAGGCAAGAACTAGGTAAGCTGGGCAGAGAGCTGGAAGAGATGAAAACAGCTGAGCTTTTAGTGGATATTCATAATATCACAAGTTGCTGAAAAGTACCTTAAGGCAACAGGCATTCCTCAACTCACATTCTGCTGTTAAAGAGAAATCAAGGTCATCCAATATCGCACAAAAATTATGAGGATTGAATTATAAGGTTTTGCTTAGAGGATCATTTCAATCTAGGCCAGTATTTACACAAGTGAAGAAAAAAAAGACAATTTCAATACTTAAAATTGGTCATTTTGAAGATGGCTAAAGCCAAGCATGTGACTAAAAATTTTGCTACAGTAGATTCTAACCATAGAGCAAATCTCTATCTGTATCCCTATTTTTGTATCATTTGCTGATTTTGATTCTAAGTAGTAGAAACAAATGTGCCTAGAATTTTTATTTCTTGTAAGTATATACAATTTATTTTCCTCAGCATTCTCCACCCTCTTGAGCAATAACTATTCTTGTGTTTTAAAAAATAAGAATATTCCTCACTTCAAGAAGTAAAGAGACAACATAAATGTCTAAAGAGAAAGTTTCTTAATGAGGATTGAAATAAGCACAAAAACACCACCATCCAAATGTCAGTGTTGTACAAAACTGAAATATGTTAAGGCCATATTTTGAAGTACTCAAATAGATAAGAAATTGGAGCATCTCTTTATAACTATATATATATTTGATACATGATTTAACAGGTAGTGGACTGTGCTGATAAGCAACTGTCATTGAAATCTTAGGTCAGTCAGTTATCCACAAATTAATAGATTATTTCCCATCATGATGCACCATCTACTAAATAAAAGAAATGTAGAATTCCATTATTTTTAATTAGTACAGGCTCTCTATCACCTCAAGATAAAGTAGCTCTGAAAACTGTTTATATGTGATACATAAACAATTAAAAGTGTTAAAAAATTATCCTTTCAAAACAACAAGATCTTTAAAATATTTTGAAATGTGACAGAAGACAAATAATAGTAGTGAGTTAAAGGTGAAAGGGCATCTTGAATAAAGTATAATTTGTCTCCAACATGATTTATAGACCCAGCCTGAAACATGATAGCAAAAAAATAAGTTTTTCCATGGAGGTGCCCGAGGTCTACAAATCTCATTACTGTCATTTCTTTTCCATCTCTTAAATTTAATAACATTTACTTTTAAAGGACAAATAAATGTTGACACACATATCCAAAATAGTCTACATGTCTTCATATCTTCAAAATATGAACTTCTTATGTACTCATTACCTTGGTTTAAGCATAAAAAATAAATATTTATTACATAGATATAGAAATTTACTCTTGTAAATACTGAAATTTTTGTTTCGAATTAAGCTTTTCTTATCAAAAGAGAAAAATCCCTACAAATGGAATTGAATTTATTGATCAACAGTATCTTTAGGACACAGTTTCAGGGAGTATTTTCAACTTGGTCTACAACATTTAAGATTTATGTTCCAGTTTAAAGTATTACATTTGAACTTAACATTTCTGAGAGAAAAAAAAAAATCAAAACAACCCACAGCAAATTTCTCTAATAGCTGGCAAGAGGAATAAATGTTTCAGGCCTAGAGATATGTCAACATCCATAATACAGCATGTGTCTATTTTATTCTGTAAAAGATACATTGGAAATGCAAACCATTTAAGGTAAGAAAGAATAGTAAAGACAAGAAACATTCCTTTATTAGGTAAATGATGCCTTCAAGATATTCTAAAATATGGCTTTTGTGCATGTTCTAAAATGAAATGCTAAAAAACAAGGCAAAAAATCAGAAGAGATGTTATAAATATGTTCAGAGATGTGTCTCTACGTATAAATTCAGGTTTGAAGTAAGAATGATGTTAGAAACAATAGACAAATAGATCAAATTATTTCATATTGAGCAGGAATGTGCAAAAGTCACAAAAGGTAAAATAATGTTCTCCAACATCCCATCTGTTTTTATGATGATTAAAATTACTATTTAACATTGATATTGGCATAGCAAAATTGGCACAGCTCACTAAGGGATTTCTGCACATGGCTAATAACCATTCCCATCCCTTCAGGTCTTCCACTATGACTATGAAAACTGCAACGCTTTAAAGTAAATTTGCCAGAGGCACCTTTTCTATAACATTAAGAACATGGAGACAACACACAGTATCATAAAATGATACTGTGGAGAGCAGCTGTGCCTCCTGTCCCTGGGAGGCAAACTGGTTAAACCATTCAGAATGTCCTCAGGGAACAGCGCTGTTTAGCCTATTTGAATTTTCATACCACAAGTTTTAAGCAAGGAATTTGTGTTCTTTTCATTCACATACACTGAGATATAAAGAACCCCATGGCTTGGTCAATCCCTCTAAATTAGGTGTAAGGAAACAACTTTCAGAAAACTTTATATACTTGTGGACAACATTAATGAAGCTCAGTGGAGCATTTCATTTTTCAGTCAAAATATCAATGTACCCAAGTTCAGAAAATCTCAAAAAAAATTTTGATTTTCTGAAAAAATGAAATTATCATATAATATGTAACCAATATTTTAGTACATAACATTAAAAATACAAGTACTCACAGTAGCATGTTCCCCTAAGCGGATTTCCAAGATACCTATTTTCAGAGTCACAGCTGCAGGGGGGAAAAAGACAAAACCAAACATTCCCATTAAACACAATATAACTTTAACAAAAGCGCAGCTAGAATATCTATTCAAAAAGCATGAGTTTCATTACTAGTAGCATGAATGCATGCAAATAAAAAGTATTTGATATAGCTGTTATTTAATGTGTGCTACTTTCTGGAGATACTTCTCACTTCTTATATAAGAAACCCAGAGTGGCCACATTCTTGATTAAGGCACTTCAGTCATACAGCCTAAAGTAGGTGCCAATTGTAGGATTTAGCACAGGCATGTGTGTGTGCACTAGTTAACAAAGGAGAGCCAGGCAGGGAGACCAAGAACTGGATTTCTTACCCCTGTCATCCTCCCTCAGCTGGTTTTGATCCTACCCTTCCCAAGACAACAGCTGAGCGTCCATGAGAAGGATCATTGACTGTATAGTGCTTCCAAATATGTCCCTTTCAAACATACACAGTCCTGAAACACTACTAACTCTTCAAATGAAAAAAAAAAAAACAAACCACAATAATAACAACAACAGAAAAATAATAAACCCCCTAAAGTATGCCAAAGCACAAGAAAATTATTATATTTCCACAGCACCATGGAGGACTTAGAAGGGATCCAGAGCTAAGATGTCTGTTCTAGAGAGGCTACTCCTAAACTGTGCATCTGCAACCAGACCATGGCACCTGGCTTTGGGATCAGGAATTGTAGCCAGAGCTACAGCACATAAGCACAGCAGTGTCTCAGCTACTCAGCTTCAAAGAACTAATTGCTCCTCTTCATTGACCACCTGGGGCACCAGGTGAAATTTAAACTGAATACAATAACTGATGCTTCTGACAAGACCTGTACATGATAAGAGCTGGGAAAATAGCTTTATTATTGATAAAATACATAGCTATTTTCAGAGAGATGAAATATCCCAAAGAAATTCACAGTGATCAAATTTAGTTATATGACATGACCCTAAAAACACAAAGTATCTTAATAGAAAATGATTAACCTGCATTTGGTTTTCTTGGCTATTTCACAGAAGACTCCAGGAAGATTATACTTTTCTATTAAATATACAGAATGATTCATAAAACAAAGAGAAAGCTAATTGCTGCATATTAAATTTCATATAAATATTTTCCCACAGGAAATCTGAATCATTTAATATGTTGGAGTACCTTTTTATTACTTTATTCTAAGAAACTTACTTTGCAAGATTTTTTTGTCATTATTTTATTTTTGAGTAATATTAAAAATACCTTCTATCTTGGATGTCATATCATTTAACAAGTTGCAGACTGTATTATAATGTTTGTATTTCTGCTGGTCTCAATAGTTTCCAGCTGGTGATTCTTAACATGCTCATTGGTTTTAATAAACAGAGAATCTCCACAATCCTTCGTTACAATGTCATAAAGAAAACAATCAACAGTAGCACAAAAACAAAAAGGGGGAAAAACAGATGGTGAGGACTCTGTCCTTGCCCACTCCTGATCTCCCATAAGCATGAGAATTATTTGCAGGGTCAACTATACAGAACTTCAACTTTCTTAATATAATACTTTTAATAATAAATGTCCAGGAAAACAAAAAACCCTATGCTTCATATCTAACTGCAGCACACAATTTGGACACTGGCCCTACAGTCATTCCCACAGAATTCAGAAGAGGGTCTGATCCTGAGGTAACTCTCTCACATGTAATTGGAGATGAGAAATATTTCAAATAATTTCAAAATTAAAAATAATAATGCTGGTCTGCCTGACACGGGTTTTTTCTAAACATCACAAAACACTAACAAAATTCTTCAAAGAACAGCCTGCTACTCAAATAGATTAGGATTCTATAAATAGATTCATGCCTGGAAATGTCTTTAGGTTTTAAATTCTGAAAGAGAGCCAAGCAAAAAGGATCATTTTTGAGTGAAAAGCTTAAAAGAATTTCCTTTTTTTGTATGTAAGATTGTCACAAAAATGAGACAGTATACCATGTAAGATAACAGAGATTATTATAAAAGGAATATTTTTCTTATGAATTGTTTCAAAGGCAAAGTAGAATATTTAATATAGGCAGTATACAGAATATGCTTGGGGTTTATACTCGATGAGAAAAAGAATGTATTAAAAATAACCCTGTACTTACAATCTGGGGATAAAGGCAAGAAATTTACCCTACTGGTCACTGCTAATGGCACTGATCTATATATGACATGGAAGAGCAATATCCAACTCCCAGCAACAATAAGGCATGTAACTTCCCAAGAGGAGAAACTAAATGAATTCCACTGAGAACTCTTGGCCAACCAAATCACTCACCGTGGTGGCTTAATCCAGGGGCTAAAAGACCTTTCTTTTTTAATCTTGAAAATCTTTATGAAAAAAAGGACAACTGTTTGCATATGGCTACCCTTCTAATCAGAGGAAACCACCACCTGGGCATCAATATTTACCAGAACCCAGGAATTTCCAGCTTCGCATATACCTTTCTGGTATTTTTATTTCTATTTATCTCACAGAAAAAAACCCAACCATGAATACAAAAAAGAAAATTATCTATAAACTCCAACTAATACATCACAGGTTTCACATCTTAAAAGAATAGACAAAAGAATTGTTAATGTAAAAATTACTAGATACAAAATATTTTGCAATATGCAAGTATTCGCAAGTATTCATTCAAATCCAAATAATTACTAATTCCTTGACAATCATAGACAAGACCTTCAAATATCCTCAAAAGTAAACGGCTAAGCAATTTTAGGGCCAGCCTTTTCCGTTGTTTCAGCATAGCGTATGATGAAATGATAAAACATACATAATAGAAGAGAACAGTGAATTACACCATAGCAAAGCATTTTGATATATTATCCTATACTTTCTAGAGTGGGAGCCTCATGGAACTAACAGCACTCAAGGAGGTAGTGATCCTGAGCACGTCTGACCTTCTTGTCCTGGAATGCCTTGTGCCAGCCTGTGCTGTGTGCTGGTGTTATCCAAGAAGAACCTTCCAGCTTTCCAGAAGATACATGGCTTTGTTTGTGCTCAAGACAAAAGGCACCATGGTACTGGAGGGAGGAAGAACCTCTCCACAGACAGAACCCATACAGCACACTGTGGAAAATCCGTGCTGGGTCCATGAGTGCTGCATGCACACAGAATTCCCAGCAACTGAAGGGGCATAAGATTCACCTGCTATCTGTATTCATTTTATGCCATCTCATTAAAACAGCTGGTTTATTGTGCCATTTGTTGCCAGGCCTTTCATGCAGAACAGTTTCATAATGTATACCAGGAATAACACAAAGTGAAGTTCTTAACAGTTAGGGAAGCCTTTTTTAATTCAAATGGAAGATACTATTTAAACATTTAGTTTTCAGTGGAAGGAAAAGATGAAACTAATAGGATGGAGAATATATCTAAAATTATTCACACGAGCGTGTATGCTGGGTTCCGATTAAATTTAGTTTTGTCTTTTAATCCTGCCCTATTTTATTAGCATACCTATTGCTCTGCATTAGTCACTGATTATGATTCCAATTACAAAATTTCCCATTTGCTGAATTGTTTCCTTATGAGCTTTACTCATTGTAGTAATTTTTGTACCTTTTACAAAAGCCAGCACACATTTGACCATATGTGAAGCATAATATATGCATCATATCTGAGAAATGGGAGCTACACTCATTATTTTATGTGCCATAGGACATATGATCATTTGCTTTAAGTGGTAATAATGAATGAACAGTTCCACTCTGGCAGGACTCCAAGACACAATTGCCGTTCACAAGGACAAATGGAAGAAGGCTCCTACTAGGCTATGTACAAGTTCCACAGTTTGTTCCAACACAAAAGTATCCAATTCATCAAGATCACTGACCTTTGGATGGCCTGCTATTAGCACTTATTCCCCAACCTCTGCCTGAATAATCCTTTTAAAACCAAAAAATTTTCTTTCACTTTCTTTTTTTCTCCCCAGATTTTCTGGAAGTCCAAAATAAAAGTTATTGACAAATGCATTAAAAATAATTGTTCTCATGTTTATGACCAAGAGAATGGTAATTTCTCATTTTCTCCTTCAATACAATACGTGTACGTAAATAAGTACACTTAAGATTTGTGTAATAAATAATGTAAGATAAATAAGTACATAAAGTAAGATTTCTGGATTTGGGACTTTTTAAATGAATGCAAGTCTTCTCGGTAAGACAGAGTTTACAAATAACCTTCTGTTGAAGCTTAGCAATGTTTATGGTCTTGTGGACTGTATCTCTATCTTGCAAACTTAAGAAAGCTAAGGAACTTGCAGTAGGGGAATATATATATGTTTAATTTTATTGTGCTGGTATGTCTCGTAACCCTAACCCTTCAAGGTTCTCACCTAAAGAAAACTGTCGATATTAACACCAGCCTGGATCTATAGCTTTCTACAGGAGTAGTTTGTGTGAAAAGAGTTCATCTAAACTTTGATGGTGAAGGCAGGATTTTCTGCTGTTCTGCTGCCACCACTATTTGGTAAATCTTTCCTCTCAATTAAAAGTGAGGCAAAAAAAGAGGAAAAAATTAAAAGTAACCTAAATACAGATGAACTTTCCTCTATATGATTCTTTTAAAATCCAAATTCTCAGGGAAGGCAAAATGTATTTCAGACTATTCCAAAAGACAATATTATTTTATTCAACTGGTTCCCTGCTGAAACAGTTTTCTCCTGTTCTGGCCCAGGCCAAGGCTCGTTAACTAAACAAATTTATAGTATATTAGATAATACAGATATTTATGACACTTACCTCATATTTTGTCCTTACAAATTAACAGGCAAATTTCACAGTGTCTGGGGAAGAGCTGTCATTTTTCTGATCTACAGCTGGTCATAAACAGGCCTGGGATTTTGCCCAGATTCTCAGTATTGAATCTACTAGAGGTCTTCGATAAATCAGGGCTAACAGAGTGTCTCAGCAGAGCATCCCTGGTCTCTGACTGGTCGTTTGCCCCAGCTTTTAGTTGAGTAAGAATATCTTCTAGACTACTGATCAACTCTGTCCTAGCCTTTATTTCTCATGCTGTTCACTATCTAACCAGCACTCTTGCTGCTGCTGTTCACCACTGATTTCTGCCTCTGATCTCCTTGCCTCAGTTCCTGATCTTGCACAACACGTTCCTGGTTTTCTTCTACTTCCCTAGTACTACACTGGCATTGTTTGGGGGATTGTTGAACAGTGGAATACTATTTAGCAATTTGGGGTTTTTGGCATACCTGGCAGTGAAGTTCAAACAGTGTTTGAAGCAGCATCATTCTTCCACAGAAGTGCTGCGATTCAGATGCAATAATTGAGCTCTGATGACATATTTAATGAAAAATAGGTATTGTCAGCAATGTTAATGATCAATTTGTGATTTTCAGAGAATAGGTTTACTTGCTAATTATTATTATACTTTCATCCTGTGACAATCCTCATTTTTGCTTAAGTGAGATACATGAAATACACAAACTAATAATCTATAAATGAAAATATATCCCTCTTACAGTTAAAGGTCTACTTTTTTGACTATACTGACATTGTACTGAGTAGTATATCGTCCCAATAATACCCATCAACACTGTAGTATGTGAATAGATCTCTGAGGTTTTTTGAGCTACAATAAAGTCTCTTTTGTTCTAATGTAAAAATTGGACACTTTCACTTCTCGCACTGCCAAGATCCTTCCAGTTATGAGTAACTTCAGATATAAAGAATTATCAGCCTACCTTTTAAGATAATGATAACTTAAAAGGGTAAAAGGTACTAAGATTTATGGTTCCAGTTAGGACTTTTTAAGATTGTGGGGAAATGATTTATTTGTTTTTTCTTGTAAATGCATATAGTGATGTCTTGAGACAATGTTTTTCACACAGATTAATCCATCTCCTCTTCATATAATTCATGAAAAAGGCCTAGGCCAGCAATACTTTATTTTTGTCCAAATATAGGCTGACCTCACCAAAATAAAAAATAAAACATCCCAGTTTCATAAGCAAATTTTCAATTTCCAGACCCCTCATGCTATGCAAATCCTTCTTCCCTGCAAGATCAATAATAAATTTATAGAGTTCTTATGTACTCTCTGAAGTAGTATTTCAAATCACAAAATCCTCTGCACTATACTACAAAATAAGCTTTCAAACTCATGTCAGTTATCACATAATTACCTAATTAAGAAAAAAAGGTTAGAAGATAAGAGTTTTCTAATGAACTCCATATTCTAATTTCAACTCCTCTATACAAGAATTAAGTAACCTACAGCCATCATTTGGAATTGGCTGGACAAAAAGTTATCTTTGCTAAACCTCGTGAATCGGACGCCAAACAAATTTCACATGAGAATAATTTGATGCTGCTTATTCCGAGCAAGAAAAATCTCATGTCCACAGCCTTACCCTTGATCTCTGGGACTCTCCTTTCTCTATAAATGACCATGATTTTGGCAGTGATGCACAAACTTTTTTATGCATATAAAGCTCAAAACTTGGAAAAACAGACTTCGCTCTTATCAGCCCCTGCTCTTTCAAAGTCTTCTCTTCCATTTTGACCAATATCAGAAATTTCAAGCATTACTCCTTAGAAAGTAAATATTAGAATATCCTGTAGCTCAGAATAAGAGGCTATGTTTACAGTGGACCACATTCCAAGAAATAATATTTCTTTACTTTTAGATAGAAGAATTAGACAGAAGCTACAGTAAAATAACATCCACAGTTTATGAATACTTATTACTTCTTAAGCTGAAATGCAGATCCTCCTAAATTTTTACTTGGCAAGTCAGTTCGCAAAATTTACATATGTTTAATTCTTTCAAAAGATAAATATTGCTGAAACATGTTAACTTATTATCAACAATAGAGTATTCATAGAACCATTAAACTAAATAAATACATGTGAGTCACTGTGCACTGGAACAGGTTGCCCCTCAGAGGTTGTGGAGTCTCCTTCACTGGAGATATTCCAGAACAGCCTGGACACAATTCTGTGCCATGTGCTCTGGGATGGCCCTGGTCGAGCATGAAGGTTGGACCAGGTGACCTGCTGTGGTCCCTTCCAACCTGACCTTTTCTGTGATTCTGTCATCAGCTATTCACTGCTCGTGATGTTGCAGCAGTTTCCAAGGATGTTTGTATATTGTTAATTAGAAACCATTTCTCAAACAGAGCAGGAGAGGAAGCATCTCAGCACCATTAAATATTTTAATAAGCCCTGACAGTCAGAGTAAGCATATTTTTTCAAACAGACCACATGGACAAAAAAACCCCAAACATATATATATATATCTACACACTAAGTCCCAAGTGGCTTATTACATTTTCATTACTCATTATCGAGTTGTACAAATTTACTTAGTGTGCTTGTAGAAAGTATATTTAACTATCAAACAGCTTATGCCTTGTTTTTAAAAAGTGTGCATTATTATCTGGCTATTTTATTATTGCTAAATTTAAGCTGTGGTCAGTCACTGAGGGAAATTATTGCAAAGAATTATTCAGTTACAATCTCAGTGGAGAAAGGTCAATGCTATAGTGTTATAGAGTGCTATAGAGTCCTCATCAGTTTACATTTGATGTTCCTTGTGTTCATTTTACTTTGTTTTCAAAACTCTGGAATGAGTTTTATTTGTTTTTGTTGTGTTGGGTTTTTTTAACAAAATCACTATTTATATAACACTATAATTTTGAGGCAATTTAAGGAGAAGGCAATTTCAGAAATACGTATTTGAGGACACCATGCAGACATTGTAATTTCCAGAAGATGGCACAAAGACAGGCAAGTTACTTCTCTTTCTACTTCAAATTGCATATGGTAACTTTGATCATTTTCTTGTCATTTAAGACAAGAAATTTATCACAATATGGCAATTAATACTCAAAACAATATGAGAAATTCTGTCTAAACCCAAACAAAAATGCTTCAGAAACAAAGCACATCACACATTTGGGAGAGGAGACTGCATCTTAACAATGGCCAAATGCTGCTTATACGCAGGTGTTTAAGAATAAATGCAAAATGAACAAAAAGATGTGAATAAAGCAGAATATCATGTCTTTTTCACAGACGTCAGCTATACAGTATTAGAGAATTTTAGAAAATAGTTATGTTTTCTGAATTATTGCTCTACCTGCAACAACTTCTACAGTGTTAATGACATTTTATAATGTGAATTTAAAGCATAAATATCACAGAGTTTTAAGCCTAATAAATACTGCAACTTGCAAGCTATCTTTCTTTCTTTTAGGAAGCCAAAACTCTAGCTCATACATGACATTTTCAAGTAACCTTCAATATTCCTAGGTGACAGAATTTTCTGACTAGGTATACAGAAGTCATGTCCAGAATATTTGTTAACCACAGCTGTTTCCCATGGCATTGACAGGAAATTGTGAGAGAGTCATACTTCCTTCCTGAACAACAATGGTGAGCTTCCAAAAAATTACCACGAGGGAGCCATGGGAGAGTGATCATCACGAAACCAAACACAGAGGCATGGCAGTTCCCAAACTCCTAGCTTCCTTCTTTTCCTGCTGTCTTCAATATCACATTTTTTTCCATCAGATCATTTCAATATCCATAAAAATCCATCCCATATGTTGTTCTGATAGTTGTTCTCCTAACTAAAAGAACTTTTTTTACCCCTGCTACTGCATGGCAAACTATAAAATTCATGTCTTATTGCCTATCATTGTTCTACTATGAGCATGTCTGTCCTCTTTTTAAGTCCTTTTTAATACCTAAGATATCAACCCATCTAATCCGCACCATCTTTTATTTGACTTTATTAAAAAGATATCAATCCCTGAGATACAGAAATATTTATTAAGAATACAACACAGAAAGGTGTTTGAGTGGCTGGAGAAAGTATCAAGGTAAATACAAACATTCGCTTTTCTCTGGTCCCTTTCCTATGAAGAGCCCAAATCTCCGTTGGTTCATTACAGCACATAATCTCACGAATTTCCTGGAGCAGAGATGATACTGATACTTCTTTATGAAGTGCTAAACAAATGGAAATAAATGTTACTATCTACGTTGGAACAACAATACTGTATCTGTGAACACTTCCAGTCTTGGCTGAGTCCTCCAAAAGTTATCTGCCTTTTAAGAAAACTTAAAAGGAATGGCTGGAAAAAAAGGGGGGGGGGGGGGGGAAAGTTGACTAAAATGACACTGTAGCCTCATGGCAGGGTACTGTAAAGTATTTCATACCAGGAGTTTTGTTCCGTCAGTCTTGATCTGTTCAAGCTCTGTTCATATTGGGTTTGATAGGCAGGCTGCAGAGTACTGCCATGGAAAGCTATGCTTGCTCCTGTGTGAGTACAGGGCAGAACAGAGCCTTTAACTCTTAAGTAATCCCAATAAATTCCCAAAGGGCATTTCACAGAATAAACATTTCTCAAATGCACAAAATTTCATCCTAAACAATGTCAGAAGGAAAAGAGAAAATAAATTATTTAGCTACTATAAGAGCTCTTGCAACGGATGAGAAAATTCTTGCATTCCAGCTGGGAGTGACTGTGAAATCTAACTCCTACACTCCACTAAAAGCCATTTTATCATTCCAGCCCATGTACCTCAAAGACTCAATCCCCCTGAACAAGAGGCTATATGACAATAGATTTAACTGGACTTCTGATAAGTAATTGATCCCCTGTATTTTTTAACCATCACACTAGATATTGCTATAATTACCCAAGATACATGTATTGCACAGGGTATGATCAGTTATTTTATAGAAAAGAATGTACTTTCTCTATTTCCTGGGCTATGTCAAGGGCAAGAAACCTATTGAAATATTTTTATAAAACTAAGCACCTTTCCATAGATATTCTGAGGAGACCAAGACATGCTTTTCGATTTATAAAAACTTGCAGTGCAAAATCTGGTATATCTTCAAAAAATATTTCTGCTACTGGAAAATGAAATGGAATAATAAAAAACAGGTAAACTATCAGAATGCAGTCCTAAAAATCCCCACCTGATCACCTGAAATATGCTACATCTAAAGGGTCATGCTGAAAAAACAGCCACTTTTACAATTGTAAAACCTGAGAGCCACTTATTATTTACTATTTTTTAATTAAATGCTCGAATAAAAATTACACTTTTATTAACCCCACAGACATGCTTAGGATCAAAAATTAACTATTTGTGTAGCCAAACCCTTTGTTATCACTGTCTTTGATGAAGAATTAGTGTTTAGAAAGAAAACAGAATGTTTTACTGCATCTGCAGGACTGATGAAGGGGGTAGACTGAGGGTTGGGGAAAACCGAACATAGTTACAAAGTACTAAAATTTACTAAACTAGGACCCTTTGTGTTATCACAGAGAAATACAGAGAATCCAGGAGGCACACAAAAATCTTGTTTAGTAATCCAAACATACAGTAGAGGTGGGGTATTACTGATGCAGGGATTGTGTAGGAACAGTTACAGCATAATCCCTTCACAAGTCTCTATTTCACCAGCCTTGAGCATTTCCATTTTCTGTCCATCATTTTCTGACTGTCTGTTGGTTTGCTTCTTAAGCCTGCATAGAATAATAGGCTACAGTTACATTAACTGCCTTTCATCTCAGTTTGAACTAAATTTTTTCTGCGAGCCAGCATGAAAATCTGTCCAAAGTCATTTTGCTTAAGCCAAAGAATAATAAACTTCTTCAGTACAATAATTTAACCAATGGTTTTAATAACGTGGAATATTTAACTGAGAGATAACATCAAAATTAGTATTTAAGAGGAAAAACTCAGTTAAAATATTTGTCAGTAATATAAGTGACTTTAAAAACACTTAAAATACAAACCTAACCTTCGTTGTTTTCATGTTTCTAAGCTCTTTTTTCCTCATTTGTTTTCTGATTGGGTTTCTAATTTCTGCAGAATTCATGTCACAATTTGTGACATTATCCATAAATTGGAAATGTAAAATATTTTAATGCCCATTGAAGCAATTCTGGTGACTAAAATGGTCCACTGTGTCAGAAAAACAAAATACTTGTCACATTGCCCATAAATAAGACAAAGAAATCAACTGAGAGCAAAGTGGAAGGTGCACTCTGAAGGGAATGCTCTTTTGGGAATATCAGTGGGAAAAAAAAGTCCAAACAATTCCCTCTATGATTATATTAAGTTTCCCTCTAAATTTTTATTTTTAAAGAAAATATAACTGAAGATCCTCTGATTTCAAAGATCTACTTCACAAATGACTTCAGAGAACTGTCTTAAGCAGCACATCCATTTTGAAATGGCAGAATGTTTTATAAGCAAATAATTTATTCATAATATTCATATTGTTCATATAAATGAGCACACATTCAAAAGATAAAATATCAAATTGACAGAATACCTCAGAAGAAACATACAAGAACTGTAGTGAGATATTCTGTTGTAGAAACAAAATGTGCACCACATGGCCTACTGCCATAACAGCAGTAAATTTTGATAACTGAGTTGGGATTCTGGAACCAAGAAGTACAGTTTTCTGTCAGGAATATTCAGGAATTCTATCTATGGCTGCAATTTACAATGTTCACACAAAATTTTACCTGGTAGCTTTCCTTACAGTACATTAATAGAATGTATAACAATCTACTAATCAGATACAAAACACCATTTAGAAACACATAAAGCTGAATATATCTGAAGTATAGCTCAATATATCATCTATGGTGGAAGAAGATGTATCAGAATAATATTTGAGTTGTACTACTCAACGATTTTGTTCTGCTTCTAGGCTCGAATTGAACTGAAGTAACAAAATTTGAACTTCTATCTTGTTTTTTACCAAAGCCACATTAGTCACCAACTCTTTCTTCTCAATGAAATACTGTTTGCTGACTATTCATTATAATTTATCTTAAGTACTTAACTGACATCTGCTGCAGAAAATTTCATTTGATGCAAAAATAATAAAAATAAGAATCAGATTCTTAAAAATTGTCAAAGGCAGAGGACAGGCAGAGAGTATGCACAGCTTCAAATATTACAGTTTCAAAAAAAAAAAAATCAACATCCTGTGGCATAAGAACTAAAACTAAAATCAACCTCTAATGTTATCATAACTTTAACCAGTAGAAATACAGAGGAACATCGAGTAGACAATGAGAAAAGGCCAATGCAATTTTAAAACACTGAACACAGAGAAAGCTCTAATCAAAGCTTCTGAAGGGTAAACATCAAACTATTTATTAAATCATGCAGTTAACTATTTTCCAAAAATGCAAGAGCAAAAGCAATAAAGTAACATTGCAGGAAAGGTTTCATAAAAGTCAATGACAAAAAGACAAGAGCATTAAGAAACTAAAAACGTCATGAAGTTTTTATCCTTTTTCTACACTAAAAGCAGGGTTTGAAAGTGCATTTGATTTTATACACATCAAGGTGGCATAAATACAACAGAAAAAAAAGTGAAAAAACTCTGAAGTACAACTGAACAATAAATGCATTTTCTTAAAAAAAGGAAATTAAAATAATGCATATCTTTCACAAAAAATGGATTTACATAATCCCCACTTCTGAATCTTAGAGATATTTAAATATACATGGTTGGCACTGAGCAACAGTGAAGTTGTTCATCTGTTTAGATGTGCTATTGCCTCTTCTTTTATTCATAAATATAGAGGAGGCAATCTTTTTGTTAGACATGAAGGATTGATTGATTTATGTATTTTTTCATTTCTCACAATAATCACTTGTCTCCTTCAACAGTACCTTTCCTCAGTAAGACTCCTTACCTTTACCGAGTACAGAAAACAACAAAAAATGATAAAGAGAAGGAAAATGAATGAATGAAGAGAAACATAATATCAGGAATGAAGAAGTAAAAGTAAACAGTATGTTCCTCAATTCTCACCAAACCAGGGAAATATCCCCTCTTAAACTTAAGGAGCAAGGTGCTATCATGTATTAAAATATTTATCTGAATCAGGGCCCAAGTCTGTGATTAGATCAACACTATACGTAAGAGAGGATAAAATGGTCTAAAAAAGAGAACAGGATTAGAAAGTCATTTTGTAGCATCTGTTAGAAAGTAATTGCTGTCCTTATCTCCTTATGGATCTTGTAAGAACTCATTTCCAGGACAAATATTTTTTTTTAAGTTAAACCTCCTTTATGAAATCTGATTTATTAAATCTTTCAGCCTATCTGACTGTTCCTTTACCCTTTCATTCTTATCACTTCTCTGTGAGTAGACCAAAATCGTTTCTTCCAGGACAGTGAGCCCTTTTGGACATGTTTCTTGTGTTGGTTTGCCAATCTCACTGCTCTGCCTTTGGCCTCCTGCTGTAATTCAGTATTCCTAAATTTATCATTGCTCTGTGCAACACCGTAAGAAAAGTGTTGTGGTGGATGAAATTTTCAAATGTGATTATTAGTTTGCTTTGATTTTAAATCAGACTCCTAACACTATTTAAAACAGCTTTCCTAGCTAGGTATTTACTCTGACTTCCAGTACTTTGTTCTTTTCTTAAATTGCTGAAAAATTCCTTTTCTTGTAATATAAAAAGAAGAGATGGAGACGGAGAACTAAATCCATTAGTCAATCCTTCTGAAGTGATAATCTAATAAACCACTCAGGCTTCACTGCTGAAGTTTAGGATATCATCAGGGTTCTTGGATTGATTTGTGTCCTTGCAATCAACCTCCCCAGCCTCATTATCTAGTAAGCTAAACAAATATCGAGGTCAAAAAAAATAGAGAGCTCAAAGCATGCAAAGGTTATGCAGCCTAATTTATATTTTATATTTTCCAAAAGTGATTATTCAGTACAAAAGAAGAAAATAATGAAGCATTTCTAATATTAAGACATTATCTTTTAGCTGGTGACAGAATTGGTCCTTTGCTATTTGTTGTTGCCTTATCTGTTATCATTCCCTGAAAATATCTTGCTTATGAAAGAGAAATTACTTTCAATGTCAAATGTTTTCAATTTATATTATAAAAGGTAAAATACTACAGATATTTTTCAGTAACAATGTTTATTTTAACTTTCTGTCTTCTCAGATTTTGATTATTTTATATCATTCATATGATAACACAGGCTAAGAATGAAAGCAAAGAAGAAAAAAAGGATGTTTATGTATGCATGTGCTCTTACATATGTCCAGCCTACAGAATTCATCATTCCAGGTAGTCTGCCTGCAGATTTTTAAACAGGAATGAAACAAACATTCCTCTTAAATAGACAAAACTGCAGCAAGGAAGAAAAACAGTACAGCTAATCACATTAGATTTCAGTAGCCAAAAGGAGGACTTCAACCACATTTCTGAAGCAACATAGTTTTTGTAGCCTCCTATTTTTTTTGTTAATTGTTAAAGTATAATTCAAATATCAACAGTTTTCTAAGCAACTCTTTAAAAAGCTGCATGCAGCACCCTTATCTGCACAGCAGAATTAGAAGAGTACATCATTTTAGTTAGGATATCATAGCACAGAAAGCTTCTCTAGCACTGCCTGTACTGGGGACAAGGGGAAGCACTAAAACATGGGCTGCTCTCAACAAGTGGAGATACAGTTAAGATGGAAAGAAGATTCAACATATAAGAAAACCTCCATGACTTCTAGGTTTCTGCACATAGAGCTGCAGCAGAATGCAAGTTTGTTCTAACTTGCAGGCTCCTCAAATTGAAAACTCTTTAAGCAAGACAGCACTGTGCAATTGATGTGTTTAGTCTATATAATTATCAGAAGCTTCATGAAAAATAGAAATGGGAAGTAATGCACTTCTCACTCCCCGTCTCAATACCAAAATACATTTCTTAGTTCCATCTATTCATAGCTTTAATCTCTTGTGTGCACTCTTTTAACACTCTCAGCAACTACTGAAGCAATTTAAAACTAAAAACTGGCAACAATGTGAAACAAAATGTCTTAACTTTAAAAACAGAAATATAACTATTGCCGCTAAATTTTCATCTATATGTGAAGGCATAAAATTGACTGAAAGAGAAAATAGGAAATGAAAACAGCAGTAGGAAGATGCACATTATTTCTATTAGAAGCCATAAGGGAAGAAAAGCAATATTTCCATCACCAGGGGATTTCTAACAAAAAGTGTCTTCAGTAACTACCTGACCTACCCTCTCCTTATTGCTGTATAAAAACTGCTTTTCTTCCCTTTCTTAGTAAATAAAACGAATAAATACCAAAAGCTGAAGCTATAGATATATCTATCAACAGGATTTTCATCACAATGTAGCCTCATTTCTTTTACTTATTTGTAACATTTTGAAAATAGTTGTTAAAATAAAAACAAGGTATAGTATTTAGCGCAAGTTGAGTACTGAGTAATCCATATCAAGCAAGATAAAGAGGCACTATTTCAATTTCAAACCTAGCTATGTGTTGATATCTTGTAGAGCGCTGTGAGTTCTCACAATGGTATTTTTTTTCCCCATTCCTACCTATATACTTGCACTGGCTTAATGACAAATTGATTAAACCAGATGTCTATTTCAACTCTAACAACTGTTGTACCAACTAATTACCGTACTAATGGTCTATCAGATGTAAATTATCAGATCTACAAGGCACAATGGGTTAAGAATAACAGTTAAGATCTAAGAATAATGAAAGACTTTCCAAGAGCTTTGAAAAGTCACAAGCACAGTAGGTGTGCTGAGAATCTAAGATTCGCACAATCCATCTTGTTAAATTCACAATTTATTTCATTAAGAAGAATCACATGTTTTGCATCACCACATACATTGTATTAGTGCTCTGAAAATAAAAATGTGGATGTTCAGAATAGATCTGCCTTAGAAAAACTCCTTTGCCTTGAAATAAAAACTATACCCACTGCAATGCATTGATTTGGATACAAGCTCCAACAATAAACACATAAAGATAGTCCCTTCAACCCTTGATTAGTTATTAAAATTATGTGAACAACTGGTTGGATTGAGCAGCATCAGGATACAACAATTTTAAAGCTACCAAATGCTTACTGTGGTATTACAAATGCGGTTTTCAATAGGAAACAACTCTATTATAGCTAATATTTTCAGTCAATTATCAATTACAAAATCAGTATCACCTTGAAATGAATGTTAAATTTAATACAGATTCTATTGAAAAACATTATCTTCATTGTAGATTCTCCTCAAACACTTTCTCTGTCCAGATTAAAAGGAAATCCTGGAGTGTGTAAGGGGACTGAGTTACATTAGTTACACTTAGTAAACCAAAACACGTTGTGATGGTCAAATTCCAACTCACTTCCCATGAAATATATATTTTTAATTTTCCACATACTGATACAGTAAGGAATATAGTTATTATTACTGGCAACATCCTAATGCTTTACTTGATTTGTATAATGTCCTGGCAGTTAAAGAGAACTCTGCTGAAGTGATTACTATATATACTTCCTACTGGATTTAACTACAAAGCTGGTTTACAGTTTTTAAAAAAATCTAAAAGTTCAGACTATATTTAATTATCTTAGAAAATTATGGATATTAACAATATAAAAACATAAATATACAACAGATCAAATAATCATTTAGTCATTCAAATGTAAATGGATTCTTATTTAAATTAAAATAGAAAAAATATTTTTTGTCATTTAAAAAGCAGAAGTGCTAATAAGTGCTATTCAACATGTACTGAGAATCAGTGCTTTGTCCCTCAGTGAATGCTGTCATTTCAGGAAGATACAACCTCATTTAAAAAAAAAAAAAAAAAAAAAAGGCAAAAAAAAAGCAAGCTAAACCAACAAAAACAGAGAAGATGGCTTTTGGGGGGCATCCAATACTATTTAATAAACTCACTACAGATTATTCCCTGCCACAAACCTTAAAAAAAGGTCCGAATTTACATGAACATGCAAAATTTACTATGTGCAGAAACAGCTGGGATTCCTTTGAAATTATCTCATTTTTACAGATCAGTTTCAAATGAGAGGAAACCAAATTATCTGTATCAAAACTCAACATACCTGTGGCCCACAACAATTTTTACTTGTTTTGCTCACAACTGCAGTTTCCACCATAGAGTATTTAAAGTCTAACAGTACATAATGAAATACCAATTCTGGGTATTGAAATCAATGTCTGTAACTAAATCATAATGCCCTTTACAATATAACTCTACTCTCTTTAAGCTTCAGCCAGGCAAACCTCATTTGTGCTGATAATCATTAAAGGAAAATGAACCTATTCTCCTTTGTCTCCAGTAAAACACTGTAAAAAGATCTTTCCAGCTCCTCAGTACAGTGGCACCATGAATAAGGGAAAGAACTTCATTAAGCTTTTTTATTAGAATATATTTAAATGTTTCTACCAGAAAATGCTATCTATTTTATCCTTGGTAGAAACCACAGGAGAAAGGTGAAGCTGTACAAAGAAGTTCATAAACAATTAATACATCTTCAGATGTAGCAATCACAATAGTGTATCAGCATCTGCTACTTAACATCTCACTTTGCCCATTTGTAAGTTATGAGCAGCTGCATTGCAGAAGGAGCTGGTAAGTCCAAAGGGATGGCAGAGGGCAGCAAGTGAACAAGGCCAACGACAGCAGGACATCTTGGGATGGTGCTGTACATCCAGCAGACCACCTTGTTTCAGAGTGGAGAAGTGGGAGCCCTGGGAGGTCACAGGAGGGAGATTTCTTGGATATATTCACAAAGCTTTCACTTCCCACTAGGTGAGTAGCACATGCTAATGACTCTGCCAGGTGAATATTTGGGTGCATGGCTCCTAGAATCTGAAAAACATTCAGCCTTGTCTCCTGGTTGACTTATTGCCTTCAGTCACAACTTTGAAAATTGTGATTGATTTTTCTTACCCTAAATTCAAAACTAATAAAAACAACCTGCTTGTATATGAAACAACTGAAAACTGAAGGCTTTACAGAGACAAAACTGTTTGGTTGGTTTGTTTTAAAGGTTTGATTAAGAGGTCAGGAATACTGCTATAAGCACTTCTTTTCAGTTCTTTCCTTTTTCCCCTCTGCCTACAGCTGAAAAACTGCCTCTGTCTAAGGTGCTTATATGGACTATGATCAGCAAGGATGGGAGGCATGTCAGAAAACTCTTTGGCTTTCTCCCTCAGCTCTTTTCCAGGACAAAGTAATTTGATAAGGCATTTTTAAGGCTGATATGTATCTCATACAGTAGCCAAGATCTCCTTAGGAAGATCAAAAAAATAAAAATCTCTCTGACATAAGTGATTTCTTAAATGTGTTTTTCATATACTAAAGCTGACCAATGTTTGTGTTTCATGAAGGCAAAACTAATAATATATGTCAAATTCCTTGTTTTAGATACAAAGTCCATGACAAACTGTACTAGCAACATTTTTATTTTCTGCAAGATGCTCACCTTGAAAATGTTTTGTCCTCCACAAAAGTTTGTAAGAGTGTTTACTCTCAAGTCTTTTTTTAAAGAAAACCTCCTTAATATCACTTCCTTCCCTTATGCTCCACAGTTAATTGTCCAAAGCTGACTCCAGTAGCAGTAGTCAGCAATTTTAATAATGATGTAGAGGGTTGTTACTGTAACATAGCATACATTGAATTTAATCAGTTACAATAGTATATAACAGAATTTTTAAAAGGAACTCTCAGAAATATCTCAGTTTGTCACTTACAACTCAGCTGAAGGGTTTTTTCTGATGACAGCAGGATGAGTAGCCAGAAAAGCCATCAATTACTCTCTTTTCCTTCTATAAGGAGAACCACTTATCTTTAACCAAAGCAGTAAGAAGGGCCAACCAATCTCATACTCTCTGATATTTTTTTTTCCTATTGCGTGCAACAAATATTCTGACCTTCAAAAATTTGCATGTGCCTTTGGGTTAGGAGGAGATGGAGGATTGAGCATTGTTGCCTTTGAGATTTAGGGTGGAAAAAAGCTATCCTTTTATTTCTTAAAAAATAATCTTAAAGAGTTAATTTTATGGTACAAAGTCTGTAAAGAAAGATTTAACAGACCTCAAAGTGGGAGAACTGCATAGTGAGAAGACTTCAACTTCACTGTCTCCTTAAGAGCAGGACACAATGGAACAGGAAAAGCATCAAAACAGAATGGACCAGAGACCAAGTCCACAAAGAGACATAACAGCTGCAATGCTCATCTTACTACCAAATTGTTTGAAGCCCAGTTGCTCAAACAGAATTCCCAAATCCAGAACAACCCTCACAACTACCCTTACAGCAAACAGGTTGCAGTTAAATGCCATGGGACAACTCATTTGAAGACCTTCTTATCCACCTGTACTTCTTCAAAGATGTGTTCTGTATGACTGGGAGTTACAGACCCAAGCCACTTACTAGACTCAGGTATGTAAACAATTTCTCTGTTTCCAGAAATGGCTTGATCAGAATATTCACGGGGCAGATGTGAGACATACAGGCCATCAGCTGGACAAGCTGTTATTATCCAAAAAATATTTGGAATCTAACAGTAGACAAAGTGAATATTTAAGCTGTAAAAGGATTAGGTCGGGCACAAAGGGCCTGGCCATATCAAGGCACAGTAGTTCATTAATAAGGAGTAGTAAAAAAAATACTCTTAGAGTAATTACTCTAATTACTTAGAGTAATTCACAGCTCCTATCCTATACACAGCAATTTATGATTTGTGAGATTAATTACAGCTCCCATGACCAATGACAATTTATAATCCAATCCCAGCATCATGAAAAGAACAGAATAATTATATTAATGGTTAACAGAGTTAGCAACCATGATAATCAAATTGGACATATTTATGATTTTTGGAGACCCTAGCACTTCATCTGGGCAGAAAGAAAAGATTGAAGGGTATTTGGTTCATGCAAATTAGGAGAGACAAAAAAGCTGGTCTCCACTGTCAGCAACCTCCTGCAAGTATTTTCTGGAATCTCAACACTGACTTATAAGAAATTCTCCAATCTCCTTCTACACCTTCTCAAAGGAGCAATGCCAAGGATGGTGTAACTGCAAGCACCACTCCCACTGGCCTGGTGCTTTATAAGAAGAGTTGTTCATAATGATTTCTGGTTTACGTGACTTTTCTTACTCGGCCTCATTAACTCTTCTCTGTGGCCAGGACTAGAATTACAGTGAAGCATTCCCTTTCACTGCACATCCTGCAGGATGCAACACAACACAGCCCCATTATATTCAACAGTTTTAACTGAGAGGGGGGAAAAGTCCCTCAAATGATAAGTCTTCACAACCTATTCCAACCCTGTCTTAGACTAAGGCAAAACATCTTGCTATGTAGATGTGTCCAATTCTGCTTTCAAGCCAGTCCTAGGCAAGATATAAAGCCCATTCAATCCACAAGGCCCTTTGCTCTCTCCTCATTCTCAATAACAAAGCAATTTTATGGCTGTCATGACCTCCCTTCTGCTGTTATTCCCAATAACTCTTCCATGCAGCACAGCCCATGTCTGGGTTTTGGGGTTTTTTTCCCCATATGAGTAAATATCAGCACTCCCACTTCTAAATTCATCCCAGTACAGACTCAACATCTAACTAAAGGCAGAATAATTGTCTGAAGCTTATATTTAGCTTTAAGTCTTAATGGATCTATTTCAGACGTAAAGAACTTGCAAACTTACCTTTTCTTTTCCATTATGTTACTTTACTATAATAAAAATAGTACATGGAAACATTTCCTTACCTGCACATCCCTAGACTATTGAGACTATAGCAACATTCAGCACCAAAAATTACCAGCATTGGACAACAAGTGCATCCTTAGCAGTGGAATTCAAAACAAGTAGCACTGACATGTCATCTGTGAAAGACCTGGCCAGCCTGCCCTGTTCCACTGTTTCATTGATATAACACGCACTAAGAAAAACAGATTATTCAAATGCCAATCACTGAATGGCACGGCCACAGAACTGGAGGAACAATTTTTTTAAACCAAGGTATTTTGATTCACTTATTTTGAAAGAAAATCCAGTTCAATATATTTTTCAAATAGGAAATCAAGCAGGTATAACTTTATTAAATCTATATGCAGCATATCAACATAACTCAGTGGGGCACAAGAGACAGGGACACTGCTACATTCCCATTTTACACAACCAGGAGTGTCTGAAAAGTTGTAAAAAATATTTGCACTGTGCATTTTTGGAGGTAGTCTGAAGAGGAAATAATGACTATAAAGAACCTCAGAAAACAACTGAGGTCCAGTGGTGAGAGGATCCTGCTCAGCTGAGCTTGCAAAAGCAAGAGACATGTGCATACAGTCAGTTATGGAAGATCCTAACTTAGAAGCCAAAAGCAAAATGACATGATTTTCATGAAAGATCATCTGTCATGCTCAAACTGCTTCCTGTTTTCCAGACAATTAGTACTTAACTCAGCAATATAAAAGGGCTATTTCATGGGAACAGAACATCTAAGAAAATTACAGGTAACAATTTTAATGCAGCTCTTGGCAAGAGACACCTTGCTAACATAATTAGTTTTCCACTGCCATACCAATACTGCAGTGTTCTTCAAATTTCACACGTTCACAGCTGACCCACAACAAAGTGCCAATGCACAAAGTGCTTGGAGCTGCTCCTTTAGCCACTACCTCCTTCTCATTCCTTCACTGAGAACACTGCCTTCTAGGAATGACACAGGACTCTAGTTTTTCTCTATTTTGACAAAGCTGGGAAACTTCCTGAATAAAATGTAATGTTTGGAAGTAACAATGCTTACAAAATATATAGTTTCATTTATACAGAGCCTGCAACTCTGAAAGATCCCAGAGAGCCTCATGAACTTTACATATCCTATAGTGAATATACTAAAGCAGAGAAAGGGAGCCTAGTACAGAAGGAAAAAAAACAATAAATCAGCAAAAAGGCAGAGAGTGACATACAATACTGCCAAAAGCCACATTCTACTTTTCTTCAAGTTTTAGGCGACAAATGTTTCAAGTGCCTTCTGAGAGTGCTTTTGGGTCATGTTCTGAAGCTTTGATATTAGACGCATTTTTTAAATGAAAGCTGCAATTTAAGAAAAAATGATTGATGCCAGAAACATGAATTAAAGGGAAAAAAAGTATCTCAAATCCTTGATAGATCTGGCAATAATTACTACATGTAGTGCAGAAAATTAGTACATTTACAATATATATTTAAGGTTGAAGTGGGAGTTTTATTTTATTGTTCTCCTTAGAAATCTAATGATCCAGCTCTTTGAGAACTAGCTGAGGGCTTTAACCCAGCCTTACAGGAGCAAGCTAAAATTTTCAAGCAGTTATAGAAGAGACAGTCGCTAAACCCACTGAGATTAACACGACAGATTTTGCTGGAATTCTCCTTGAAACATCACAGGTAATGGAGTAACATATATAGGCACATCAAAGTTCTCTGTTGAACTGAAAACTCAAGGACTGGACCCAGCATGAGTAAGTAGAAAACGCCTCATATCAAATACAACCTAATATGTGAAAGTAATAGTGGAATATAACCAAATGATACAAATAGGGAAAAAATCTTGAAAACGGGAAAAAAAAATGCATTTCCCTCTAGTATTCAATACCACTAAATATTGTGCTTTTTAATTTCAGTTGAGAAAACTACCAACCACCATAGTAACCAGTATTAAATGGATTCTACCCTTGATCAAGAAAAGGCAGTTCTTCAACAGAATAAGGAGGTTTTATTAAATTTCCGGCAACTAGAATCTTTGTTTTGTTTATTTGTTTGGGGGGGTTGTGCATGTGTGCCTTTGATAAAGGAAGTTCTAATAAAGTGATTTTATTTTATGATTGCTGTCAACTCTTTTCCTACTGGAAAGCAGCAAGCAGAGCTCAAGAGGAAACAATGGGGCATAGATTTACTCTGCTTTCAGCAAATAAAGCTGAAGAGATGTCATGAGAATGGTGAATTTCACTTGTAGCCCAGTATATTTTTACCTGCCTTTCCCTGTGGTAAGGGGAATTCTATCATTCTGTGAAGGCAAACTATATATGGATATTTTAAAATCTTAACTCTTACGTAAATTAGACTATCAATAAGTGCTTATTATTTATGCATAGATCTTTATATTATTAAATAGCTATTTGAAGCTTTCATGTAGGAAAGATTTTACCAAATAAATAGAATATATTTTTATAAATAAAATGGTATTTCTTCCACTTCCTCAGAAGAAATAACAGTATGGCTAAGAAATTAGTAATCTCTACATTTATTAGAATTAAAATGAGAAAAACATTACTTTTTCATTCCAAAATACCCTAGACCTATACATTTTATAATCTCAATTTTATCCTTCTTACAACGAAATAAAATATACTATGAAATATGAGATGAAAAATAAGGATTTGTTCCCCAGTACTTTATTTCCAACTAGTAGTCTTGAAGTAAAATTTTAGCTCTTTGGTAATTCTTTTTTTACACACCATAGCAAATATTCTCTACATTTTAATGTTTCCCGATTAGGTAAACTATTATTATTTATCCCTGGGAACTTACATATACTAACACGATATTATAACGTGCCCACCATTCAAACACACACTTCTGGTATCAACAGGACACATCCAAGTCTGAAGTCTGCCACAGTAGAAAGGACTTAACAAGAGATAGATTTTCTTCTCCCAAAACTACAGCAATGGCTGTAACTGGGAAGAACACTGCAATAAACGTTACAGTACATCCCAGTAAAACCTGACAATTTGAAAAATTCACCATGAAACCTTATTTTCACCAAGGATTTGTAACTCTGTATCCTTAACAGATGCTCATACTATCTCCGGACTTACAAGGGATGACAGGACACACTGCCAGGTGAAGTCTTCCACTTGGAAAAGCCCAGAGATAGTGAAACCTCTCAGAATTATTTAACTACTCACTTATTTCAATCATTTTCATGGGTTTTTTCCTTGCAACTAGTAAAATCTCTCTCACTGAACTTTGAAATGTCCCTTTAGCATATTCTTTACATTTTCACAGGCCTATTCCCTGGAAAGTTATCTGTGTATAATCTTGTATACAGATACACTGAAATATGTTGAAGTTTTAAAAGCACTGCAGAAAGAATTCTGTAAGGAAATAAAATGAGTAGCTAGTAAATCAAATGTTATGGAATATTACATAAAAATTCCTCGAAGTAATATTTTTCATCTAAAAAGATGGTTTAAGTGAGTATGATTTTCCTGTTACTATCAGTGGCATATTTCATTATCAAAATTAAGAGGAAAAACAGAAATTTCAGTATTCTTACTTGTATCTGGCCTTAATTTTTTACAGGCTAGTTACTTTGAGTAATCAAACCATTTGTATCATTTCCTCCTGATTAGGAGAGTACTACCTAGGTTTACTACCTACTTAAAACAAAAATATGAATTTTTGGAAAAAATTTGTTCATGTGCCATTAAAGAAACATTGTGAAATAGAATGCAAATATATGCTCAAAGCTGATTTACAATAGTAATTTTGATTTCAAAACACACTGTGTTTCATGGTATCCAACAGCACAATTAAAAAATTATTACAACTGAGAAATGAGTATACAAAAAATATACATAAATAAAATTTAAAAAAATTAAAGACGATCCTCCAAAAAAGCACAAAGATGTGAAGGTAGGAAGAAGAAAAAAAGAAAAAAAAAAAAGAGAAAGTGGTGTAAATATTCTTTAATTTCCTAAAAACTCTGTCCCTAAGGCATGGTGTGTAGTCCACATGACGAGCAGCTCTAAGAGGGAAGGAAGAAGAGATGGAGGGAGAGAGAAAGAGAGAGATAACATACAGCCCTGCAGCTATGACTTTTTAATCAATAGAATTCTTGACAGGAGTATAAATCTAACCTTCACACAGAAGAGCTTCAGTCTGGAATTCTCACAGAAATCCTTATTTTAGAAATCACAGGGTTATAAGTTTGCTGCTGGGATTACACAACAGCCTAATTAA